>WYDI02024194.1:0-10004 GCA_009867235.2 Psittacus erithacus
TCCTGTGTTCAGCTCTGGGCCCCTCACTGCAAGAGAGACATTGAGGTGCTGGAGCGGGGCCAGAGAAGGGCAATGGAACTGGCGCAGAGGGGAACGCAGCCGGGGCCTGGGTGCCCCCAGGGCCACACCTGGGGCTCAGGGACAGGCACGTCAAGAGGTCTGGACAAAGTACGGCTTCAGATAAGAGCAGTTTAATCACTGACATAAAGGTCACCCATAACAACACCGCAATAACAGTGCTGCAACACCGCGCACCCCTACAACCAGAGTAAGCCATACACCCAGAGTAAGCCATAGAACAAGAATAAGCCACACAACCAGAGTAAGCCATACACCCAGAGTAACCCATGCGAGGACCGAGAAACCCCGAACGCCCTCCGGCTCCTCCCGCGGCTTCCGGCGCCGCTTTGTCCGTCACGTCCGGTTCCGGGCGAGGCGGCCGCCATGGCGCTGCTGGCGTCCAACCCCGGCAACCCGGTGGTGTTCTTCGATGTGACCATCGGCGGGCAGGTGCGGCGGGGGAGCCTCGGGGGGTGTTACACGGTGCCCGAATAGGGGTTAATTGGGAGCGTAGGAGCTCTGGGGTCCCAGGGGTGCGTTGTAAGAGTGCAGGGGAGCAGGGCCGGGGAGCGCAGTGGGAGGTTGAAGTGTGGGGAGGCCCCAGGGCAGGGCTGTGGGAGGCCCCAGGGCCGGGCGGTGGGAGGCCGGTGCGGTGAAGGGATCCATGCGCTCAGCCGGCCGTGTCTCCATAGGAGGTTGGCCGCATGAAGATCGAGCTGTTCGCTGATGTTGTACCCAAAACTGCAGAGAACTTCAGGTGAGGAGCAGCGGTGTGCCTGCGGCTCGGCACGGAGCGGGCAGGGAAGGGTCTTGGGTGCAGGAATATCTGTGGTGGCAAAGGGACCATATTCCCACCAGAACCCCTGCGCCTGCCTTGCTCCTCCCTCTTCTTGCCTCATACCCAGAGGAATGACCGTGCAACACCCATATCCCTCAGGGGAGCCCATCTGGCCGGGAGCTGAGGGTCTCTGGTCCTTCTCTGCTTCCTTTGTGGAGTTCCTGATGCTCAGTGCATTCAGAAAAGGCAGTACCTTAATGTCATGGCAGAGGTCTCCTCCCCTGCTGGTTCTCTTGCCGCTGACTGAAGAATGAACTGCTCGGACATCCCACTTCCATGGGAGGGATGGAGATATCCTACTTGCTGTGAGGCATGGTGCCTGCTCCGCATTCACCATCTCTTACAGCTCTGGTGTTAAATATCTGACCTCCTCAGGTGCAGAGAGCTCAGAGTCTCTTTTGAAGAGGAAGTGGGGAGAAGTTACTGCTGGTTCCCTTTTCACTGGGGATATCCCTGATGCAGTAAGGGGAGTCATAGAATCCCAGCCTGGTTTGGGTTGAAGGGACCTTAAAGCTCCTCCAGCTCCAGCCCCTTCCACGGGAGGGACACCTTCCACTAGAGCAGCTTGCTCCAAGCCTCTGTGTCCAACCTGGCCTTGAACAATGCCAGGGATGGGGCAGCCACAGCTTCTCTGGGCACCCTGTGCCAGCGCCTCAGCACCCTCACAGGGAAGAGCTTGTGCCTAATGTCTCATCTCAGTCTCCCCTCTGGCAGGTTAAAGTTATGTTATTCCCCTTGTCCTGTCCCTGCATGTCCTGTACAACAGTCAGTGCATGCTTGCTAAATGCATCCCTCTGTCCTCAGAGTTCAGATGTTTCTTACACTCTGCTCTCTTGTTTTCCAGGCAATTTTGTACAGGTGAATTTAGGTAAGTGGCTTAAAGTGTTCTTTTAAGTGGTTTATGTAGAGAAACATGCCTGGGTGAGTAGAAAGAAGGCTCACTTGGAGGTTTTTCTTAGTACACAAGTACAAAACGTAACCTGATGGAACTGTGATGGGCTGGGTCAGTGACAGAGATGGCAGCCTTCCCCTTTTGGGCATGACTTTGTGCTCAGGTTGCTCTAAAAAGCTCTGTCTGCAAATCCCACCTGCTTATTGTGCAGATTGCAGTGGGATCCCATAAAGATGATGGTGTTGAAGCTTAGGGAGCCAGGTCATTTAGTGTGCACAGTCCACTCGAGATTTTCCTTTGCCTCTGATAGGAGTAGCTCAGAGCCAGGCTGCAGCACTGGGTTGTGTATCAAGGCAGATACTAATGTGTTGGCAGCCCTTTGGGACTCTCAGTTCCTAGGAGGGTTTTGTGTTTGGATATCCAGTAGGTGGCAATGATTCTCCTTTTTATTTCCTTGCAGGAAAGATGGTGTCCCTATAGGTTATAAAGGAAGCACTTTCCACAGGTAATTCATCTGCTTTGGTTTAGGCACTAAAATGGCAGTTTGAGTTAGATGTGGCTTTGACATGTGCCTCAAGGTATTATTGGTCTGAGAGGCATTTGTAGGTCATGGCTAATACTGTTCTTCTGTAGCTTTGAGGGGCTTGGGTTGCTGTTAGATGTGTACAATAGGATCAGTGGTCAGAGAGAACTTTCTGGCATCTGTCACCTAATCACTATTGCTGGTTGAACAGCAACAGGTCCCAGATTACCTGATAGTGGCCAATAGTTAATATTTGTTGTAGATTTTAGACTGTATCATTCACAGACCCTGATAATTTTTATTGTGCTGTTAGGCAGAACTCCTTTTTACCACTAACTAAGCTTCTTGAGCCATTTGTGTACTGAGAACTAAGTATTGTTTTACTTCCTTAGGGTAATAAAGGATTTCATGATTCAAGGAGGGGACTTTGTAAACGTATGTACTCTGTGTTACATTTGTACTTTTCCTACATGCTCTAACACGCAACCATTCTGTGCTCATCAGTGGGTCTCTTGAGGTACCTGGTAGTAACTGGAGGTTTCCTCATAGCATTGCTGCCATCTACTGCAACAGGCTGTAATGTAATCTGGAGTCTTGGGTGAACATACCTTCTCCTTCCCAAACTATTTCCTGTCTAAGAAAGTGTGGCAGTACAGCCAGAGGCTTCTCAGACTTGCAAAGATTTTTTCTTACCTTGTTGTCCTTCCCTCTTCTTTTGTCCTCCCAGGCAAGGAACCCTACAAATTAGCCTTGTGCAGAGAGTTCCTAAGTACAGCACCAAGTATCTAGTGCAGAAAATTAAATCAAAACTGTCTTTTTGTTAGTGACTCATCTCTAAATAGAAAAGACTTTTGGTCTATAGACCAAGTAGAAATGACTGGTGGTCATGCTCTGACTCTGGAATAAGCAGTGTATATGGGGAAGGCTGGAGGACCACAGAGTCTCTTTGCTGTCCTAGGAATCAGTGAAATGATTCCATTTCTGGAATTTTTTCAAAATAGGAGGGGGGTGACAAAGCTTTTTTAATACAAAATGTGTAAAACTTGGTTGTATGAAAGCCACTGAGAGAACTGACTGCGCAGTGGGTGGCTCAGATGCACCAGACTTCCAGGTACTCGCTAACTGTGATGCTGCTCAAGTGTCCTACTGGGCCTTATTACTGCCTCTGAAGCTCAGCAAGTAACTCAGCACCAGTATTTGTCACTTATGAATTACACTTCTTACAAAGCCACTTGGGGAGCAAGAATGGTCACATTGACCACTAAGATAGGGTAAAGACTGGGTATGCATTGCTGTCTCAGAGCTCACAGTTCCACAGAGAGTAGGAGGAAAAGAAGAAAGGATGAGGCAAAAAGAGCAAAAGATGTGGAGCTGCACAGGATATATTACTGGCGTCTTATTTTCTTGTTAAGTTTGGCCTAAAAAAGAACATATACATAAAGCATAAAGACAGTGGAGGGAGACAGACTGCAGCAAAGCAGAAGAAATGGTGCTGAAGTGACAAAGAAAGGGAAAAATAGCCCAGAAATGGGAATTGCTGTCAGGAAATTAAGTTAAACTGACTGTGCCAAAGATACCTCTGCATTGCTTCTGCACTCTTCCCTGAAGAGTTCCTCACTGCAGCATCTTTATGGCCATTTTACTGAAGGCATCACACAGGAGTGTCTGCAACGCTGGAACAAAGGGTCCTTTCAGCAGTCCCGCAGGTTATGTGTCTTATGTGAACCATGCTCGGGCTTCTGCAGGGTTACCAACTGAGCAGTCAAAGCCTGCATTCTGCAGCTGGTATGGGCCTTGCTGCTTTAATTTAGCAGTGTCTTGGGATCTGAGTGCTGGGGCTTGTAGTTAAGTACAGGATGTGTGGACATGGTAGAAAGTACAGCAAAAATAAGCAAACCTCTTTTTTAGCAACTGCCCTTGCTGCACAGAGATCACTTCCCTGTTCACATTAGTCACAGAAAAGAAGGTGAAATAAGCACAGCATCAGCTCACTTCTTCCACACAACCACTTCTGCTTTCCTTATCACACCAGCCCATGCTTCTGTCTCCCTTTCCTTTTCCATGCCAAGTCCAGGTGGGTCTATACCAAGCAATCTAAAGCTTCCATCCCCCTCTGGGAGGCTTGGGCTTAATCCTTACCATCAGTGTGGGTTTCTGCCAACATACTAATGGCAAGTGATGTTCTGTGCAGTTAGAAAGGAGTTGCTCTTCCACTTCAGAAATGAAACATGAAACGTGTTCAGAGCTGGTGTGTGTAACTGGCAGGACAGCTTCTGTTTTGGGCTGAGTTTAACCCTGTTCTTTTGCTTGGGGATTTTAAATGTAATGTTTAAATTGAATTGTTCTGTAGCAGTTGCTGCAGAGCAAAGGCTGTGGCTGACTGGGCACCTCTTTTGTGCAGGGAGATGGCACTGGTGTAGCTAGTATATACAGGGGTCCCTTTGCAGATGAAAACTTCAAGCTGAAACATTCTGCTCCTGGGCTGCTCTCTATGGTGAGTATGAAATAATGGCCTTATAACACTAAAAAGCCTTTGGTGCTTTGTGCTACTCATGGGTTAATGCGTTGAGTAACACAAAAGTTCTGATCCTGCAGCATCCTTTCTTTGTTACCTGTTGGAGTGCTGGGCCAGGCTTTGTTTGATCAGCCTGTGGTACAGGTTGTTTCTTACAGTTTTCAGATGGTGGCAGGTGGTGATGTTTTCTTCTTTCCTAATACTGTTATCAAGCACTGATCTCAGCAAGGATGAAACAAAGAGATCTGGGAGGTTCAAAGCCGCAGCAGTGTTACCATGGTATCTTTTGTAACATATGCTTCCTGTTCAGCATTGTAGGGAGAACTGCAACCATTGCACGTTGTCTGGTAGGAACAATACCTGACTTCTGGGATGGAAAGCAAGTGGAGCCAGTGCTTCAGTGTTCCCATCCACAGCAGCTTCTTCCTCACCTCTTCCAGCTGCCCTGCTCTTAAAACCACTTGCTTTGGGCATTTCACCATTTAGACTAGCTATTCATCCAGTTCAAAACATGACCTAAAAAGAGGTGTCACAACACAGCTCAGCCACAAGTGTACTGTAGTGTGGGAGGAGGGATCCTCACTGGTGTCACCAGATTTGTGTTCAAGTGGCATGGCACTGGAGTCACTCTGCTGAGCCAAACCGTGATGCATCCCAGCTGGATTCTTCCAAAGCTGGCTGACAATAAGGAAAAGTCCAATGTGACCATATCCTGTGCAGTCCTGCAGCTGCAAAACTTGCCTGGCTTACCTGTCAGCACAGGAACAGGCTTTAGTATCTGTCCTGCTTCCTGGCTTTCAGTTTTCTCCAGGACAATACTGCACCCAGTAAGTACTGATCACCAAAAAGTTCAGCCTGTTTTCAAGAGCAAGCTGTAGAGCCCAGATTTCAGCACAGTCTTGTGCTGAGCATGCCTTTGTAGAATGACAATAAAAGGCTGGTCTGGTCACTCGCATGACCAGACTTGGTGGTGTGCCACGTCCCAGCACAGGGTACCCTCCTGCAGATGTCTGTCTTGCTTCCCTTGGTTTGTGTAGCAATAAGATAAAAATAAGCTAGGCCTAGAGCAACAGCTTTTCTCTGTGTGAGATGCATCTGCCTTCAGTTTTGGGAAGTCTTAAATTGTGCCCTTTTTGTTTTTTGCCATTCTCCCTCCCCAGGCAAACAGTGGTCCCAGTACCAACGGCTGCCAGTTTTTCATTACATGCTCCAAATGTGACTGGTTGGATGGGAAACATGTTGTGTTTGGTGAGTACCCACCATGAGCCAGGAGCTGTGTGTCCTTCCCCCTTGTCTGTGCTGGTGGAGGTGTCTGTGCAGGTGCTGAGATGGGTCACCGAGGAAATGAAATGGGTTTTTTCCCAGTTTAGCTTTAATCCAGATCAGTTCCTTGAGTGGTGTGTCATGTTACTACACAAATCCTTGTGCCAGTGCAGACAGATGAGTGAAGGGATACCTTTCCTCTCCGCTGCCAGAGAGGACTGAGCTTTCAGCAGTTTTTAGATAGTAATTCCATGAAACCCCAACTGCTGGCTGTTCATGTACTGCCACATGAACTATGGGATCTCAAGATCAGCCTTTATGGTGAAGTTCTACTTACTACTTCCTCCAATTCTTAAGTAACACTGATACTATTCATTGATGGTTTTGCATCATTACCAGGGTGGTGTTGATAGAGGGAGTTCATGGTGTGTTTTAGCACAGCTGGTGGCAGTGGGTCTCAAAACCTACATAGCTACATGTGCCACCCCTGCCACGGGAAAATGCACTTGATCTATTCTGAACGTGGAAGATGTGTTAAGAGGGATTGTTCCCTTTGTCAGACCCTGAAGTGCCCAATACACTGCACAAGGCTTTCCTTTGGGAACAAAGCCACATGCACCTGTGATGAGTTAGGGGGAGCAAAGGTGAAAAATGGCCTTATTAAGTGGATGAATTTTCTCATTCTAGGTAAAATTGTTGATGGGCTGTTGGTCATGAGAAAAATCGAAGTAAGTTGAATTCGCCTATTTCTCTGTGAATGTCCATGTTGGAGAGTCATGCAGGGGATTAACAAGGGTTGTTCTGTTCTCTCCCACTGCCTGTTTAGAGGATATCAGGGAATACCAGTGCTGATAACTGGTATTATTGATTGTCATCATTCTAGAATAGCGGGAAATCTGTGGAGGCAAAGGCTGTCATAGAGATTGGCTTTAGAAAGGCTCTGCTCTCGTGGTTGCTGGTTGGTCTGTGAGCAGGGATTGTGTTGTGGTGGCTTTATTTGCAATGCTCTGCATTTGTTCAGGAAGCTGAATTAAAAAGCTGTTCCATCAGCAGCTCAGACAGCAGTGTAAAGCAGATCACTTCTGTGCCATTGCCTGGGATTATTCATTGGGTGCTAAATCATCAGTTCTGCTGATCTGTGATCAGCATGTTTAACAGGAGAAATTAAACTCATCTTCTGATGGGCTTTCAGGAGCCTGGAGATGAAGATGCTCAGGGTTGGAGGTTGCTCCCAGTGTTGTGACTGGGTGACATGGCAGCCAGATGAGTAGGTATAACAAATAGCAGAGAGTTCTGACACCCACTTCATGGCACAGGCCTGGGATAAGGTGCTCGAGGGCCTCTAGTCTAAATCTGAAAAGCAGGGCAAACACAGAGCTGCTGGGTGCTGAGGAAAGGTCACATGTAAGGAGCTGTATAGCATGATGTGATGCACGTGTTACTAGTCCTGTTCACCAGGAGCAGTGGTGGTGTGTCTGCTTTGTGCATTGCTGCGCTGAGGGGCAAGGAAAGGAAAGGAGACTCATGAAGGAGCAGTGAGTCCAGCAGAATGAGGAGTTCAGGGGGGCTGCCTGTGACTGGCTCATGTGTAGGTTGACTTTCTGTATAAAACAGTTTTCCTTTGCTCGTTGGAGCTGTAATTAGTAAGTGTAAAGAGTTAAGCCAGAGCAATGTCAAGTGACGTGATCCTGGCTGTATCTCAGGAGGAGCTCCCCTGGTTTTGCTCTGTTCCTTCCCTCCCATTCAAAGGATCAGGCTCTGGTCTGTATCCCAAACGTCTGCACATCAGCTTATGGCTGATGCCAAAATGCATAACAGTGCTTCCATGTCTCACAGAGCTGTGTCGCAAGTTCCCTGTTCCTGACGTTGTACAGACATCTCTCAGCTAATTTTCAAGTACCTGTTGCTCACTGCATTTATGCTTTCAGAATTTTTAAGGTTATATCTTTCTTCATCCCCAGAACGTGCCTACAGGTCCCAATAACAAACCCAAGCTGCCAGTTGTGATCTCTCAGTGTGGGGAAATGTAAAAGCACTGAAACAGAAACGTGGTAAGTCTGTCTTCACAGGCACCCAGTGCAGTTGCACTCTGGGCTGCCCTGTTCCTTCCTTTCTTCTTAACTTATTTTCACATTCATTGGTGAGAGCTGACTCAGCTCAGTGAAACACCAGAGAGTGCTTCTTTAACTCCTTTGTTATTTGCCAGCTCAACTCCCTGAACTGGCTTCCCTCCGAGCTACACAGACACCAAAGGCAGTGCTGGAGGGATAAGATTTTGCAGCTGCAGTCATGGGGAAGGTGGGGTTGTGGAATGGGGTTAAGCTGCCTTGAAGCCTCCACTTTAAAAACCAGTGGATGAAAGCAAACTGCAGCAGAAATCTGCTGTTGTTACCCAGGGAGTCTCAAGGGGTGAGGGCTTCACTTTGACCTGCAGGTTGGTGGACTGATTGTTACAGAAAGCAGAGCAGGCAGAGGTTAAGAAGAGGAGAGGAGAAAGACAGGATTTAAGTCTCCTTGCTCAGTACAGCCACAGAGCTGCCACCACTGAAGAATCAAGGAATTACCATGTTAGATAGAATCTTAACTTGAAAAAATGCCACATGCTCATCTCGAGGGAGATGTGTCCACCATTTACTATGGCTTTATTTTGGTTAAACCAAAAGGTTCCAGATAGAGTTAATGTACAGTGTTCTGTTTCCATTTGTCCGCTCACTTTACCATAAAAAACACGAGTATTAGAACAAATCTGTCTACATTTCAATGTGTCAGGCTGCAGCTTGTCAAAAACTTGCTGGATTTGCTTTTTGGTTGCTGATTTTTCCAATTTCTGCAGGCAGGCACTGACAACAGCAAATCCCACAGTTTTTGACCTTCCATTAGATGATTTCCAGAGACATCTGGAATTGCCCATGAAGACACATCCACACTTCCATAATAGTCTTTCAGATCTGCAGCGCTTCAGGCTCTTGAGAGCTCCTCCTGTTTGATGAAGTGACAGCAGGGGATGTAATCACTCTCATTTCCCTGGTACTTCTGGTGGCATTTATAGGCTTTTGAAGATGGGGACAACCTTGTGAATAGGCTTTCTGCAGATAGGCAGACCTGTGCATGTGGGTCAAGTCCCCTCTAGGCTTTTCCTCAGGCTCAGGCTTGTTGATCCTTTCATTTTGGAGTACGTGATCTGTGGCCAGCATCCAACTTGAGACTGGAAGCTTTTAATTTCTAGGTATGAGGCTGGTGCAACCTTGCTTACTTCCCAGTCAGGCATTTGGAACTGCCTTTCTGCAGCCTGCTGCCTCTCAGCTTCCTGTAGACAAGAAGGGCATTTGTCTTTCCCGATGTCAAGACAACTAAATAAGTTACCTATCAAGATCCTTTCAAACCAGCCAGATTTGAGTTCATATGTAGGTGCAGCTGCCTGTTGTGGAGATGCAGGTCTTCTGAGTTCTCTGGCTCAGGGTTGACACAAGCAAGTAGCCCTCGCTTGTAAACTGCTGTAGCAGCACCCAGTGTCACTGCCCAGTCTTGCTGTTGTAGGATGAGTTGAGAAGGACTGTCCAGCATTTCAGATCTGTTTCTGCTTTGTTTCAGTGTTCCATCGCTGGTGGTTAGGCCTGTGCTGGCTCCATGCAGTTCCAACTCCAGCCAGTTCCCCACTGCCCCAGTCCTCCCCACAGCCCAGGTCCAAGCTCTTGACTCTTGACATTCTTCTGAAATTATTTAGTAATTGGCATCTCTTTTGTTTTTTACATTTTGAAGTGTAAATAAAGAGTTTTGTTAAAGATGTGTGCAGTGCACATCAGTGAACATGCTTGGGAACAGATTCTTCTTCAGGAGAGGAGGGCTTATAGCACCTTCAGCAACGAGCACCATTCCCAGGCTGGTTCAGGAGGGAACATTTACTGCGTGTGCT
>WYDI02024195.1:0-185095 GCA_009867235.2 Psittacus erithacus
TGTACAGCTAAAGGGGGGGTGGTGTGATGGGTGAGAAGGACAACTACAATGAGAAGAGAGCCAGAAGCTCAGGACCAGGGGGACGCGGAGGGGGGGGGGGGGGGGGGGGAGAAGGGGGAGGTGATAATAAGATGACAAAGCGTAATCTCAAGATGCCCAAACCCAACTGCATGCCTTTTCTTGGTTTTTAATAAGATGATGATGATAAAAGTAGTATGGATTCTACATGAAGAGAGTATAAAGCAGAATTCAAAGAAACCTCGTAAGAATCAACATGCAGTATCTTTCTTTAAGAGGAGATCTTTAGTCTGGAAAGTCTCACGGGGGTTATGCAAGATGGAAAACATTTTACTGTTCTTAAGAAGGGATTGAAAATGATGTAAGATGTACATTGGGGGAAAGAGAGAAAAAGGGTAGAGGTGGAACGGAACCCTTTTCAGCTGAAGGATCATGTTAGCATACAAACAAATGGATATAACTGGCAGCAAATAACTTCAAAAAACAACAGTCTGTTTTCATGCTGATGTTTTCCATGAACATCATTTTGGAACAGTTCTCCAGTAATAAAAGTGTGGCTGAAACTCATAACCTATTTAACCCATTTACAGGGGAGGTTGTGCAGCGCAGCCCTTGTGAGGGACAGGACTCCGCTTTGGAGGGCCCCTTTCAGGCCTCTGTGCCTGTATGTTTCGGCTGTCCCATGTCACACTTGCTCTCTGACAGGCTCTAGTGCTTGGTTGCTGCTGCTTAGTGTTTCTATTTCAAGTTTCTCTTTAATAACAGTGACAGGCTGCAACCCATTTGGTACCCTGTTGGTGTAACTAATTCCAGCTCAGCAAATGGGGAGCCCCCTTTGATAAACGTTTATTCCTGGAGAGCACAAGTGGAGTTGGCAGGCACCTGCCTTCAAGTCAGTCTTTAAAAGATAACATGAAAATCAAAGATTGGTAATAGGCAGGGGATTATTCCTGCATGGGTAGTTCTTAAGCAAGATCCATTTGCCTATATACAGGTATGCTATCCTCACCGTTAGCAGAGCTGAGGGACTAATAAAATTCACTTGAAGCAGACATAATTAGACAGGCTCTTTTGTCTCATCCCATTCTTTCTAGCCTGCGTTAGGATTTAGCGATGCACTGTCTTACAGTAGGTAAGGAAAGCTGCTGCTATTCTTTCAAGCTTCAGATTCATGTACAGATTTGTCTTTCACCCTGGTGTACGTCCTTCATTAAATATAGTAGGGTGTCAGATTTCCGATGCGGAAACAGCATCTTCTTTCTCACGCATGTAAAACCTGAGAAGCACAGTTAGCTCACACTGAGATACCTTGTCATTCTCTTTGCTAGTGTGGATTTTATTTCAGCAAATTGAGTGTGAAGCCAGGAACCCTGGGACTCGGTCAGCAGAAGGAGGATGGGTGAGAAAGACTTAGACACAGCACTCTAAAAGGCAAATCTGTTTTCTATTATAAATACATCCCGTGTAGTCTTCACAAAGAGCTTAAAAGAAGCTGAACCTTGCAGGTTTAACATCTGTGTGTACGTCCCTTAAGCTTGTAGCGTGTGATGGTTTTGCCTAGCAGTGAGAATGAAAGCGATGCAGGCGGACACTAAGTACAGCAAATCTCTACACAGCATATCTGTTTACTGCTCTCTCATGGCACCTGCAGCCTTGTATGTATTTGTGAGTCTCAGACTTGGGGCTAAAAACACTTCCAGGCTGCAAAAGTCAGTATAAGCTGGTATAACCAGATCTGTGATCGATTCTCCCCGATGGGCTTATCTTAGTGAATGTATGGCAAGGAGTCAGTGCTGGAACTGCCTCTCACACTTCTTCTCTGTGATTGTATAGGAGTCAGTGCTGGAACTGCCTCTCACACTTCTTCTCTGTGATTGTATGGATCTTGTATGAACTTGGGACTTGCTGCTAACATGAGGAGAAATGTGGAAGAAGATGCTGGAGGTCTGGGTTGAGGGACAATACAGAACTGTTCATGAGTAGGTCATGACTAAAACATAAAGAACATATTTGGGTTAAGAATGTAAGAAGGATGTGGACCTGTTGGAGCAAGTCCAGAGGAGGATCACTAAGATGATCCGAGGGCTGGAGCACCTCTCCTAGAGAGGTGTTGAGAGAGTTGTTCATCTCAACAGAGCTCAACAGAGGCGGCTCTGGGGAGGCCTGATAGCAGCCTTCCAATATCTAAAGAGGGCCTTCAAGAAGGCTGGAGAAGCAGGGCTTTTGTTAAGAGCAGGCAGTGATAGGACAAGGGGAAATAGCTTTAAATGGAGACAGAGTAGATTTAGATTAGATGTAAGGAAGAAATTCTTTACTCGGATGGTGGTGAGACACTGGCACAGGTTCAGGTTGCCTAGAGAAGCTGTGGCTGCCCCATCCCTGTCAGTGTTCGAGGCCGGTTGCATGGGGCTTTGAGCAACCTGGTCTGGTGGAAAGTGTCCCTGCTGCCGTGGCCGGAATGTTGGGTCTAGATGATCTCTAAGGTCCTTTTCAACCCAAACCCTTCTATGAAGATGCATAGTGAAGGCCAAGCAACTTTTCCCAGCTTAGCAAACAGTGACTTCGCCATGGGGACCACAGCTTTGTGCATTTATTTGCAACTCTGTGCATAATCAGGTGAAATAAAAGTAAAAGCTGGTGCAGGTGAAAGGCCCTAGAAAATCAAATCTGGAACCATGCCTGGTAGCTGAAGATTTAAGTTTAGTTTGGAAACAGAGGCTGACCTATTCATCTACACAGAGAAAAGTTATTAAAGTGAAAAGAGCTTTTCATTTTATCTGCTAAATTCATAACACAGCAAGGAATGGATGCTAGAAAAATTAAATCAAGAATGCAGCAACCGTGAAGGTGATTAATTGTGATGCCTTTCTAGAAGCCGTCTCTTGCTGAACCTAGGAAGCCTTGGGTGGAGGATGGGACTGGGCACCTCCTGGGATGAAATGCCGGCTCTGTGCACAGAGCAAGGCTGGATTGCAGTGACTGTAAAATTGCAGACGTCTGGCATGTGTCAGTTGTTCTTTTTACTATGGGGTTCAGACACCCAGTATTCACATTGTATGGAGTCAGATGTTTTCCACATACATACAGAGCCATTTTGGGAAAAGTCGGGGGCGGTTTGTGGGCAGGAAACAGCAGCTTCTAGAGCTTCCCTGGCTACATCATTGATTGCACCAGGGTCAGTGTGCAGCTGGGTGCTGCGCAGCATGGCCTCGGCATTTCTTTTTGGTTCTTGTCTTTCTGCTGTGGAAGATTGGAATTGCTCAGCAGCCCTTTGCCAGTGCAGTCCTGCTGCCAGGCAGAGGTGGTAGCCCTGGAATCAAAACTGCTCAAATGGCTTTTGAGCTGTTTGTGGCTTTGTGTCTTTGTTTAGCCACTGCAAAAGTACATCGTGTTAAGGGGAAGAAAAAACTGTGCCCGGTAGGTCCCAGGAGTGTTGATCAGACCCTACATCCAGGCTTACCAAGGCGTCTGACTTGGAGAAAGCCTTTTAATGCGGAAATAGTCCTGTTTCTTGGGGAATTTCAGGGAAGACCAAGCAAAAATTAGTAACTTTTTTTTTCTTTACACTTGGGAGTATTTGGTTCGGGTGCGTGGTTACCTGATGAGGTCCTCTACACTCTGGTAAACATTTAAATGTGGAAATGATATTTCTTGGTTTTCTGCAGACTGTACTACAGCTGCTGCATGATAAAACAGTTGCTACAAATAGGAAAACAAATCAGAAATGCTCGAGTGTGCTCATTCTCATTAAGCAAAAAGTATTCCTCCTCACCAGGTAGATTAGGCAGAATTTTGGTTCATTACAAGGAGGAGGATAGAACAGTGTTCAGCAGCACTAAAATGAAATGCAGGTCCAGGTCCCTTCCTGAGAGCTCAGGATGTCTTTGCTTTAGTAACATACTCTGAAGAGGTCACTTACTCTGGCTCCCAGTTGTATTAAAATCACTGTACTATTGTCTCTGTTGACAAAATAAGGTTTACATTCACTTTTAATATTTAAAAGCAGGGGAAAAACCTGAGCTTGGCAAAGCCTTTTGAACTGCTGAATCAAGAGCTAGCTGCTTTCAAAGAGGGATTAAAACCTTTTAATCCCTTTATGTAAAAGAATATGGTGTTTAATGTGGTAGGCATGCTGGCGAAATTAATTTTCATGTTTTTTCAAGCACAAGATTTCAATTCTGTCTTTGTTTTCTGGTCCTGCGTATCCTACAGATTCTTTACTCTCCGCAATACACTTATTAACTTTGAAGTTTTGACAAAATTTTTGCAAATAACAAAATGCAAATTTAGAAGGAAAAATAAGTTCCTAGGAGCAGGCACAGCTCTTCTGCATTGCCTCGGGTGGTATTGTGATGACTGATTTCAGAGTCTAGTAGTTGGCATTATTATGCTCTTGTCCGATGTACGTATTCTGTGCAAAAGAGGAAGCCTGAATTCAATTGCTGAATACTGTGTATGATTAAATAAATGTTCTGTATGTATGCATCTGAAAGCCCTTAAGTGAATGTTGTGTTAATAGTGATAATTGGAGGCAGTCTCCCTGCAATCCTTTCTCAAGCTAAATAAGGGCTAAGGCCAAAGGCCCAAATGTTTAATTGTATTAAACACAGAAGCTGAAAAATTTATTAACTCAGAAAGTGTGTATTACCAAGTTAATTGGAAGTGCCTTTAAGCTATTACCAGGTGGAAATTCGACTTCAGGTTTCAATTTTAAATTAAAGCAAAGCAGAAAACCATTCTGTGAGGCTGCTGGAAGGTCTGCCATTGGAGCAGCTCTTCTCTGCTCTCCCTTGTTTTTCTACTCCATGTAATACTTGGTATAAATGCTGTGAAGTTACAGTTGAAAACTAAACCCATATATAGGGGTCTGGCTTTTGCCCAGGATACGTAGCAAGCTGCACACATGGGTTGTGGGTGCTCTAGGGAAATGTAATAGCAGAAGAGAGGAAATGAAGATGGAGCTAGTTTTCTGCCTTCTTTTAATCAGTATTCTTCAGTTGTATGCAGGACTGCCTAGTGCTTCTTGGCATGTTTTTCTTTTTCTAGTTATGTGTTATTTCAGTTATTGGAAGCAGTTGTAAGAGTGGTGTCACAGTAGAGAGGTTGATTTATATCCCCATGTCCCCCCCTCCTTTCCTAGCACATGAAAAACTTTTGAAAACCCATGGACAAGAGTCAATCACAGCACAGGGATTAGCCAGAGTTAGGGATTTTCTTACTAAGATGTAAAGCAGCTCACAGTGATAGCCAGCCAGGCACTTTAAGAAAGACACTGCAGCAGCCTTGCAAAATAAGGGGAAAATTTGCCACCCTGTGCGCAAGATCTGTAGGCACCCTGCAGATACGATATGAAGAGAAACCATCTCCCCGTTGTATTAAAGTCTAAGTTTCCTGCCTAAAACTCACTCTACAAATAAATCAGCACCCGAAATGTTCAGTGCCGCTGAGTGACTTGCACAGCATCCTTGTGTGATGGTTGCCCAAGACAATTCTGTTTCAGTATCATGTCAGTTAATTTTAGGCATTTAAACTCTTTCAACAATTTCCATGATTCATAGACAGAATTAGAAATTTACTGAAGTGTAATACTATGATGACAGGCTGTTGCTGTAGTTTATTAATATCCAGTAATCATGGCCTTAACACTTGAGTGAACAAATGGCTTTTAACCCATATTTCTGTGGAATAAGTAGGTTTATCCAAACATCAGCATTTAACAGTGGATACCTGGTTTCTACTGGTGAAGGGCTGGTTTATGTATGACTGCCTTAAAGAACACAGGACACATAGGATTTTAAGATGTTTCTTTACGAAGAAATTTTCAAATATTCAATTTTGACTTAAAGACTATTTAAGGTTTACATCAGATTTAATAAGTATAAATCCTGTATTTGTAAAAGGGAAATGCCGGTCTAGGAGTGAAGGTTCCCACCTGTGTGTTTGTGGGCATGCCTCAGCCCTGTCCAAGGCTGTGCCTTTAGACTAGGCTTATAGTAAGGAAAGAACCTATAGAAATTGTCAGCACCACCTGTTTGCTGAGATCATGAAGAAGCAGGAATCAGAGGTTCTTAGAGTTTCTGGGCTTAAGTCATTTCAAATACCAATAAAATTACACACTTGACCTACCATGTTATTTCTGCATTCTCCTCAATTAAACTTACTACAGATAAACAAAGCACAGTGGGTCTTGCCTGCTGAAATGAGTACCTTGTGTTGTAGTTCACAGTATTTCCTGCTAGTGTTTGGGGAAAAGCACAGCCTCTGCTAGATGACTGCTTTTATTACTTTTGTAATGTAATTTCTCTACGGAAAGTTACAGAGGTCATTGAACATGTTAAAAGATCTAGTTCTTAGAGTTTTGTATATTAATCATTCATTTTATTTGATTTCATTTTGTACAAACTCAAAAGATATCTTTGAGTAACTTTATGGAAGTCAAGAGATGAAGGTGAAGAGAAATGCAGCTTGCTTGGAGATAATGTTTGTAGATTTGATTATCACGGACAACCATACTTGAAACTGGAAAACTCAACCACCAAAATTGGATTGAAATAACAGAATCATTTGTCCTAGCAGTTGGGAATCTCTTAGGCATTAAAACCTAATAACAATAAGGTTATAAAACAAGAGAGGAGGATGTGCAGGTAACATTAGGTAACTTGTTATTCAGAGTAATCTGAGGAATGTGTTGAATTTGGAATGCTATTTTCTGTGATTGGGATGCAGTTAAGTGTTTTTTAAAGTGGATGGGAGAGAGGGTTATGATCCATTTGCTGGATAAAAAGAAAATTGTGTATGTATCTGAGCATGCAACACCCCGCTATAGATTTGCATTTATTTAATAAGTACCTCGCACCAAGCAATAAAGGACAAAAATTTCATTTACAAAGTGCTGACATCTTAGCGAAATAAAACCAAAATAGGAAAAATAAGGAATGAATTAGCATTGTGATCACTGAGACTCACTGATGGCTTCAGTAAGCTGCTGTTAAAGAAAATTTATTTCAAGGCTCAAACAGGCTCTTCCTTCTTGTATATTATATAAGAATTAAAAATGTAAGTTTGAAAAATTGTGTTTTGCCAAACAGTGTTCTTGATAATCACAAAGGGAAGGAACCATATTTAAAAGATGGCGGGTATAGTGAAAGGAAACCATAAGGGTATTAAACATAAGGACAAGTGGAGAGCCCACTGGCTTGCCTTCTGCCCTGCAGCAGATGCTTAGGAGAAAACTCGCAGATTAGGTTTTACTAGAGTATCTTTCCAGTAGACATCCATCCATATACAGATATCAGTCATCCAGAATCATAAAGGAAACAGAGAAATAGTTGTAAATATAAGAATGGACCACCTCTGTCTTCTAGACCACCTTGTTTCTACTTCAAAGTCATTTGTGGGCATGAGAAAGACTCTGTCTCTTCCCAGTGTTACAACAGCTGAGCCACATCATCATTTTTCATGTATTTGTCCTGACAGCAGCCATGTGAGAACAGCAGGCAAGTTTTACAGTGGAAGGTGAGGCACATTTGTGCCTCGGCATATGTGACAGGGAAGGTTAAAGGCAGGGATTTAAACTTGAATTTCACAATTTCCAGGATCGAAGAGCTATTTCCGTTATCTTTTTGTGCTCGTACCAGTAACTTCTTTTAATTCATTTAGCCCAGGCACCTAAATAAGGTTACCCATGTATGCCTATTGTATGTGCTTATCTAGTTCATCTTGTATCACAACTGTAATTTTTTTCCTTCACAAAGGAGACTATATTCAGTCTTAATTTAGCCAAGTCATAAAAGCTTTCAGATAAAAATACAAGCTTCCCTCCCCTACAATGCCGATCTTATTTTTGGCTGCCCTTCTATTTAGAACAGTGGGCACTTGTAGCATGAGGACAGAGTTATTTTTCTTCCAAATCTCTCGCAGCAGGTGAATGTTCATAGAACACTTAATTGCAGACATGTGTTTAATAATTCATTTTTCTCAAACCTGTGTGCAACTCTTTGGAAAAAAATAGCATCTACAAGAGCAGGAGGAGCAGTATGATTGTCAGTTTCTGAATTAAAATTTTTGGATGAGGTGTATTCAATGTGGCTGCTAAATACTGAAAAAGCATCAGGATTCAATTTAATTTTCTCATTTATTTTAAGAAACCATCTAATGATGGGTATTTGAAATAAAACAAGTTAATGTTTGGGTATATAAAGCATATTTATGTTGGCATATATTATGTTTCAGCCACTTGAAATTTTTGGCTCTCAGAGAATTACAAGGAAGCATCTTTTATGTGCACATTGTGTGCTTAATGTGTAGCAGAATACAAGGATCTGTGCTAAATATGTATGATCCAGCATCATTTTTCAAGGCTATAGCTGGTTTTCAGCTCAGGTAATGCAGATCATATGTTACTTCTCAGAAGCCACAGTCCACATGAAAGACACCTTGCCGAGTTACAGGAAGGATAGATACACCTCTGCGCCTCAGCCTGGAAGGCAGTCTGGCAGATAAGACTTTTCTCCCTGAGAAGGTCCTTTGGGTTCAGTGAGAAATTGCACAGCCTAAAACCAGCAGATGTGATGAAGTAGCTCTGAACTGTTCTGGTGAAGAGAGGAAATCCTGAAAAAGTGAACTGAAATGTTACTACACTGCTGCAAACGTTTGGTAGGACAAATTCTAAAGTAGCTGCCACAATGGTTTTCTGATTTATAACAATTGTTTCAAAACAAACAGATTGTCTAGAATGGAGAACAGGAGCGATTTTTATATATAAATGTGAGTGAAGGAGATGCATCTTTGTGGTTGCCTTGCAGGAAGACCATGTCAGTGGCTCTCCAATAGACCAGAGTTTCTGCCTCTGAGGACTTTGGGCTCCCAACCCCATTACACTTGCTTTTGCTGGGAAGAGCAGACAGCAGCCTTGCTGATTGGTGCATACATAACTTGTCTGCTTGTCCTTCTCTCTTCGCCTTTCTGCACCCATGTTCTTGTGGATCTCTTAAAATGTAATTCGAGGGAGCATTTCTTCTGAAAACACTACACACCCTGGCTCAGCTGAGGACTCTGCATGAGTTTCCTGCTATTTTCCAGCATAGTGAAGTAGACTCACGTGTGCCTGAATCTCTGTTAGCGCCTTTTGCACACCGTGAGGCCCTTCCTGTGATTCACTTCATAGGATTATCCAGGAATGTGTGCTTGCTCAGCAGGTGACTTTCTCAACACTACCGACTATGAAAGGAAAGTCCTTTTCTTCTGAAATGTTGATCTCGGTTTTTTGGGGTATTGTGGTTTGTTCTTTTTTCAAGTTCTTCGATGGAGAACATGTCTGAGCAAGTTGTTATTTTTCAGCCCCCAGCCAAAGAAGATGAAGCCTGCTTCCTTCTCTTGTAAGAAAATGCTCTTTTTCATGATCTTCCTTCTCAGAACTGTGTTGTTCCCATGTGCTCCCTAGAATAATTTAGTTTTGAGCAAAGACCAAACAGGGAAAATGTCAGCCAAGAAGGTGAAGGTTTTCCCATTCTCCTGCCTGAAGCTTATGAGTGAGTAGAAATTATGATAGCAGTAATTTCCACTCCTGGTGTAGTGGGAACTTGGGTTATGAAGTGAGGAGCAAAAATCAGTTTAAGGGTGAGAACTGAGTGTGCTCCAGGGGTCTGACGCTGAGCAGAGAGGCTGGAGTTGGACTTGGATTTATCAAATTTATCAAATGATAAATACACCAGCCTGGAGTTGTTACTCCATGCGATGGAGTAAGCAGAGGTGGGCGTGATGGGCGCTCAGCCATCCGGCACCTCTCCCTGCTGTCCACTTGCTCGTGAGGGTCTCTCTCAAGCTGATATTTCACAGATTTGTCTTTGAAATGCAATGGCTCTTTTTTTTTTCTTTTCTTTTTTTTTTTTTTTTTTTCTTTTCCATTTTTTTAGGCTTTCAGTAAAAAAAAATCTTCATCTTTGCCTGGTCCTTAGGTCATCAGGGACAAGTCAGGATTTCACTGTGAAAGACACTTCAGTTCCTTGTATTCATTTGTAGTTTGTTTGAACAGCAAACAGCTTAAAACTTGGTATGTTCATAATCTTCTGTGGAGACTCTGGTCATTTTGAGTTTAAGAAGATGGGAAAGACCACAGCTAGGCTACTGGTTAAATACTGTATTTTTGGTACATCCTTATTTTTTCTGATTGTGTTTCTAGGGTTACCCTGAGAGTACAGATGCTCAAAACAGGTTAAAAAAGGCTGTTTGTACCATCTCCTGGCCCTTTCTGTGGGGGTTACAACTGCCCTTTGGAGGTAACTAGTGATATGTCCCACCACAGCTTCCTCCTGGCAGTAGAGTTGCAGAGATGTTGATTGTCTCGTCTAGTTAACATACATTTTCTACAGGCACCAAGTTTTTCACGGATGATCTGTTACACTTCTGTTAGCTCTCACTGCGATAAGTTTTGGGATTTGCTGTAACAGTTACCAATCAGTATAAAAATATGTATACTCATGCCTGACTCTATTGTCCAGGGGCCAGAACTCAGGATTTTAGGTTTGTTTAATTAGTACTGTCCTTCCATTTTAGAACTTTAGGGCATACAAATGTTTAAACTGTCTTTGCAGAAATACACTTTCCTAGACCATGTGAGGATTTGGTTTATATATATATACATATATATATACACACACATATATATGCACGCACACACACACACACATACATATATATATACACACACACGTATATATATATCTGGCATACTTTTCTGACCAGTCTCAGTGGATTAAATGGTTTCCAGAAATCAGAGTTGATGAATTAGATGTACAGGGGAAAGAAAAAGGTTTATTACAACAATGTAAATTCAAGGCAGCAGAGGGGTTTATTTTTGTTTTACTGTAGGTGAACATTCAGTTTCCTCTTGTTCTGTTCTTTTTTTTAGATTATTGAATGTTTGGGGTTTGTTGGTTTTTTTAATTTTTATTTAGAATGTACAAAAGTAAAGTAAGTGCTCAGTGTATGAGCTGGGGAATAGGTGTACAGTGAGAGATATAATTGCATTGTATTCTTCAAGGACAGAAGTTTTTGGATTCTGTTATATTTCTCACTTGAAAAATTTACACTGTTTTACTGAGATCACAGGGTAAATAACAGAAAATCAAAAAAACAAATCAACTGCCAAAATGCAATACAAGACCTCAGCTCAGCACGCTGCATAGCAAAGCAGTCAATCACACTGCAATCACTAGCAGCCTGAACAGTAAATTAACATTTCACGGGAATAGATGAGAGGTGAATAAACACAGATATATGTAAATATAAACTAAGTAGAAATAGACATGATTATAGATGAGTAAATACATGAAATCAGCATCAGTTAAGCAAGCATACTTAATAATTATTTGCTGTTCAGCTGTTGCTGTCAGGACAATGTGCCAAAGACTGCAGACAGCAGCCAACATGGCTTAAAAGGCATATTCTGGGTTTTGAGCTATTTTTATTTTGTGCAGTCCTGGGGCTCCCTTCCCCACTGATGGTAAAATTCAGTACTCCTGTGTGTGATGCATTTCTGTGATCAGGTCAGGTCTGTGATATTCCTTCACAGACCCTTGTTGAGGACAGAGCATGTGTATCTGCTTAGATGTGGACAGTTCTGACCTTGGTAGGTCCATCATCTGCAAAAACCTTTTGGAAATAAAGCTGAGCAAGCAGCAGCAGTAGAGGTGCAGGCCTGCATCTTAGTGTCTCAGCTGTGACCTCTACATCACAACCAACCAGCGGGGCTGGCATGTCCCCTGGTGCCTGTGGTCCATGCGGGTGGTCGGTGGGCTCCCTGGCAGGCTGTCCAGCTGCCTCAGCAGTGGCATGCCACCCGCTCCTCTCTGCAAAGCGTGTCCTCAGCTAGTAGTTGCTTCTCTATGTGGGGCAACTGGTCTGACCTTCACTCTGAAGCTGTGATGGGCTGACCTTGACCAGCTGCCCACCCAGTTGAAGGGAAATACCTGCTCCACCATCTCCATGGGCTGCAAGGGAGTCTCTGCTTGGGCACCCAGTGCTCCTTTCTCCCCCTTCTGACCTGGGTGCTCACAGGGCTGTTTCTCACACTTTTTACCTCACTCCTCACTGCTGTGAGGCATTTTGCCTTTCCTTAAACCTGTTACCACAGAGGCACTGCCATGACAAGTGTGGCTGTGCCCTGATGTGGGGCCATTTTGGAACTGGCTATGTCCAGTGCAGGGCAGCCTTGACTTCTCCTCACAGACACACTCTTGCAGCTCACCCCAACACCTTATACAGATGCAGTGTGTGTGAAGCAAGAAGCATCCTGAGCCCTCAGCAGTCTCTCTGGTCTCATCCACACATTGTAGTAGGCCAGAAGCTGGTCTCTGGTCTTCGTCAAAAGCAGCAATTGGAGTGCGTTGCTTGGTGGAGCTGCCGTGTGTGTTGTTACACTGTGCCATGCAGCAGGGACAGAGGGGCCTGTGTAAGCTGTTAGGGTGGGCTAAACCAGAAGGTGAAACTGGGATTAAGGAGATGGCAAAGTCTTCAGAGACTGCTGTGTAAGGGCAAAGTTGCACTCTGCAGCTTCAGGTGCGTGTGCCAGCTTACAGATGCTGAGGTAGAGGTGCCATCTTCCACAGTGTCCTCCAGCTCTGTCTGATCCTGCCATGAGCCATTGTGCTCCCTACCCTGCTTGGAAAAGAAGAAAAAAGTGGCTTTTTGCCAGGTTAGTGGCAAAATCGGCACCACATAGCCTCTGGTAACCCTGGAGCTGCTTTTTAAGGGCTTAGACATCATTATCTGGAGGCAGGAAAGGAAGGTGAGGTGCAGAGCAAGGCCCCCTGCCCTCTTTAGTAGCTGCAAGCTGCCAGACTGACTCAGCTGTAACTTGCGACTGCACCCTCAGGATTTTAATCTCTTAAACTTTAGGAAGATGCATTTAAAGATTGTCTTCTTTCGACATTGCTGAAAATTTATCCCTCCTAGATGAGGGAAACTCAGCCCTCGGTTTATGAGAAGCTTAGTGTTTAAAGCACCTGGGCTTACCAGTGTCATCCCCCTCTCCCTCAAGGACATACTCATGGATGTATCCAGAGCATGAAGATGCAGAACCACCACCAGCTCCACTGGGAATGTTGATTCAGTGTCTTGGGGTTGAACAGGTTTTGCCTCTCGCTCCTTTCTACATCCCAGCAGTTGTTTCTGCTCCATTTCCAGCTCAGGTTCATCTTTGAGGGGTCAGTCAGAACTGTATTTGAAACATGACTTTAGCGTGCTGAATGACATCGTAGGTGGATTCTGCTAACTCCCTCTGTGGAGTTAAATGTTTGAATGCCCAATAGGGATACAAGGTTATCAAACACTTCTCACATGGACAGAGTAGTGTTTCAAAATGATCCTTTCATCACAGATTGCAAAATTCTCTTGTACAGCGAGTGCAAAACAAAAATACAAACATTCAATCTGGATGCCAAGTTTTGTCCATCCAAGCCTGTCATGTAAACCCAGAAGATGCTAAGATACAACTGTATTTTCATGAAACTTCTATTTATTATTAAAATGTTACATGTTTCCTCTCCCCCCTTTATTTGTGGCTTTTTCATTTTTTGTTGAGACTTCCAGGCCTGAATATCACTTTGGTTTCGTTGCTTTCATTTTTATTAGTCTCTCACCAAGCATAGGCCAGCCTGTGCAAGCTTCCAGATACTTACAGACTAGAATTTTTATGTCAATCCACATGTAAAATGAAATTCAAGGTTGTTATTTGTGTACTTAAAACTGTATTTGTTAATTTTTATGAACATCTTAACAGCTTTTGGGAAAACTAATGGCAGCGTATGGTAGATTTTGTAGGCTCAGTGTCTCAGCTGTTGGGTAATTTGCAGTGCTATGACCATGTTATAAACCTGCAAAAATCCATTTATTAAAAAAAAATAAACCGTAAAAATGGTTCCAAATTGTCATACACCTGAATGAATGCCCAGGGGGCCAGGGGGAGCCCTCTGTTGCCCTCATTTACAGTCAAGCCAAATGGACTTTATTCATTTCAGGAAAAAGAGGTACTCAAGCAGAAACTGTGCTTGTCATGTTGCAGTCTGTGCTGAATTTCTGTGGCAGAGGCCATTCAACCTGGATTTGTAGTAGGAGCATCAGTCGTCTTATTATTTAGATTAACACGACACATTCCTTGCTTATCTGATGTTGTATCCTCATGGGGGTGATTTGGTTATTTTTCCAGGCAAGCCAACATTTATGAAAGCTCCTGAAGATCAGATTGGGATTTCTGGAGGAGTGGCCTCTTTTGTGTGTCAGGCAACAGGAGAGCCCAAACCTCGTATCACATGGATGAAGAAGGGGAAGAAAGTCAGTTCTCAGCGGTTTGAGGTAATTACAAAATAAAAATAAGAATTTGGCAATCCAGTCTAATGCTTGTGGGTCTTAATTACACAATAATCATCATCGTAACTCTGCATCACTACAGTACAGAGTCTAGAGCTTTAGAGTAAAGTCAGTTTCCTTCCCTGCAGCAATGCAATCTGTAGTGTAGTGCAGGTGTTGTCTTGGAGCTTGATGCTTGAAGCACACGCATAGGATATCCATCTTCAAATGGGACACTGGGGCTTACAACTGGATGGCAGATAAGAGTTGGATCTAGCAGGAAGCTTCCATTTTCATTGTCAAAATTGATGAGGCAGCCCAGTGGAATTCAAAAGTAGGACGCAGAAATGCTATTGAAAGGCTTTCTAAGTGATGTCTACTGCCATCCCTCCAACAAGCATGCTTGGAAGGGGAATGGTGAGCTAATCCTGAAGGGTGAATTGACTTCCCTGTGAACTAAAGTCTAAAAGAGAGGAAGAGGGAAGAGCAGGTGTAAGAAATGCTTTTGAAAAAGGGTCCAGTTTGGTCCATATTTTAAATAGCATATACATTTTCACTGACTTTCTCCACCTTTTTCTCCACTTTCCTTTTTTGGACTTGGGCTCTTTTCTCTAAAAATGCCCTTGGAAATGTGACCCTTCTACAATTCTGTTGCCTTTCCTCTAATCCTCTGTCTTTGATGGTTTTGCTTTTCTAACTGGAGCACAAGATGACTGCTGCACAGAATGGATTGATTCAAGTCACCAATTTTAATCATGATTTTGTATGTGAGCAGAAAACCTCAATTAATCAATTTTAATCTTGTTTTACATCGTTATTTTTCCCTAATAAAGGTTACATTTTGTTGTATAGTAATCATTTAAACATTCTAATTTTTTAGCAGCTGTAACCTTTATTGTGAATTTGGTACTTACTGGGGCTGACAGGAGGGCTATGTCATATATATACATTCATACGAGCAATTTCATATCTTTATTCACTTTAGTTTTGATCTTTAATTGAGGCATTTTTATTGTGCTAGGAGATAGTGAATAATATCTTTCTTTTTTTGCTAGATAACTATTAATTTTACCTTATTATTAAGCTAGCCTTTATTTGGAGGTGTCCTGATTTTGGCTGGGATAGAGTTAATTTTCTTCCTAGTAGCTGGGAGGGAAATTGCAATTAACTTTACAGGAAAAAGAAAAAAGCAACAAAACAAATCTGATGAACATATACTAAGTTGTTACACAAAAGATGTATCTATTGCTAACAAATGAACAGCATTTTGGTCTTGGTGTCTGTCCAGTTGTTAGTAGCTCTAGCTCCCTTCCTTTTGACACGGAGTGTTTGTTCAAAGGATAGTAAGGGCTAAAGAGCTTTTCTGCTGTTTCATCTCTTAGCTTTTTAGACTGAAGTGATTTAACTGCTGCATCTGACTTTGTCTTGGTTTAAAATTTGGCAGTAGCCCTATCCTGTGTAAAGGTTATAGAAAGTTCAGCATTTTGTCACAGTTTTATATTTAATTTAAAATTGAGTATTAAAAAAATAATTCCTTAAAACATACTGTGGTAATGTTCATGTTTCTCTGTCTTTCTCTCTCTGCTTAACTTCAAATTAGGGGTTTTTTTTCAGACTGTTCCTGTTACTTAGAATAGAAGAACTGTTCTTTCTAGCCTGAGGAATACCAGATTTTCCATGGTCTTGATTACCTTTTGATTTCTAAGTATTTCTCCTTTCACTGCAGAGTCTTGTGTCACACATTATTCTTCTTCTTTCTATTTTCACTCATTTGGAGTGCTATTTATGCTGTTTAGGAGGACTCCTGAACAGGGTAAAGGTTTTGCGTGTGGGTAATGCAGGTCCTGGGCTGACATACATGTGTCTGGAACAAAATATAGCTTAGTCTCTTCATCTCCCCCTACAGTTCCCAAGTGAGAGGAGGGGGGCTTGTGCTTTTCCCTTGTGCTGTCACCATCTGCAGTTCAGTTAATATTTCCAGCTTTTGCTGTGCTCAGTAATAGGAGAAGGATGAGTTTGGCATTAACAGTGGCCTGAGGCTGTGCCTTCCTGTTAAGGAGCACTGTATAGTTATCCAGCTGCAAACTGACAAATACCTCTTTCTTCCATGTAGAAGTTAGAGAAATACATGTTACAGTGTAGCAGGATGGATGGAAAGGCAATGATTTATTAAGGACTTAATTTATTATGCTGGGGAAGGAATTGTAATTACATCATTGTTGATTATGCCAGAGTTGTAAAGTACCTGATGCTGAAGGACATTAAAAGCCCTCACTTTCTGCTGGAGTTAGCATGCACTGTAAGTGCTCAAGGTTTTATTCTAGTTCAGTTACTATTTTCCTGGTAATCCCGCAAGAGTATATCATTCTGCTCTTCCATCAAGGTGAAAGTTGGCACTAAATTGCTGTCAGTGTGATTAGTAAAACCATTAGTACAAATATGGCTCAGATGTTTTAAATCATCAGATCCACATCTTTATTACCAGGTTGATAATTTGTCAACCTTAATTGACTCATAAAGAACCTCATTGGATCCTCATTTATTCTGGCCTCCTCAGAGGACAAATATGTTCTTGACTCTGAAATTTTTGCATTTCTAGACATAAACACTTGACTAATTGCATGGTATTTTGTAGCTTACAGGGCTTGTTTTGGTTTAGTTTCTGGTTTTTAACCCCTGGATTGTGTTGGCTTTAGGTTTTTGTTGGAGAACACCTCAGTAAAGCAGTGCTTTCTTTTCATTGTTAAAGGTTATAGAGTTCGATGATGGATCAGGATCAGTGCTGCGGATACAGCCCCTGCGTGTTCATCGAGATGAAGCTATCTACGAGTGCACAGCAACCAACAGTGTTGGGGAGATAAACACGAGTGCCAAATTAACAGTGTTAGAAGGTAAATGGGAAGTTTTTCATGCCTTAGGTGACAGAAGACATGGCTTTGGCTTTGGGTAGCTATCTTTTGGTTTGGTGCTTTTAAATGACCTGGTGATATTTTGGCTTGGCTTGGAAAAGCTGTGCTCTTTCAGTATCATTTGCTGTAATTTCACCCAGTGATAGAAACTAATACTTTTGAGGCAATCATGAAAGGATTTCAGATTCTGAAATTTCAAGTGTTTTAGTTGTATTGTTTGATTGAGATGTGTCATTTCTAACTTGGAAGGCTAGCTACAGAAGCACTTGTATACTTTTCTCATCTGTCTGCTTTGATATAATACCCATCCTCAGGGTATCTAAGAATTGTATCTGACAGTCATAAACTTAATCTATGTTGCTACACCTTCTGGATTAAATCAGCACAGTTCTTGAACAGATTTTCAGGTTACTCTTCATATTTTGGGTTTGATGTGGCATTTAGCTCAGTTTGCTTTTCACAGTAGTCACAACTTGTTATTCTGTTTCTTCTGTTAAAGAACAGATTTTGATCCTTGTCCGTTATATGGGATGGATTTATTTTGCTTGCTGTGTTGTTTCCTCTCAATGGCATTTTTTGTGGAAGAACAGTATATTAGATACAAAAAGGATTGTGATGGGTTGATGGGGTTGGTTTTTCTTTCTTATATTAGATTGTCAGATTTATTGTCTGCTTTTAAGGAAATTGGGGTTTTTTCAGCTCATTAATGTTTTGTATTATTTGTTTGTATATAGGATTTTGTAACTGTACTGAGATATTCTGAATCTGGGGCATTTGGCTGAGTGGATTCTTATTTTACTTGCATTTAGTAAGACAAGCAGGAAAAGGATTAGACAAATAGCTTGGTTTATATGGAGTGATGTAGAAACTCTTGAATGATGAAAAAAACTAGACTGGAAAGTGTTTGTTGTTGTATGATTTTGAACCAGAGGTGACTGGTTATCCCAGTGGTGAGCATGCAAGCCATACATGACAAGCTACCTTTTGTCCCTTGTTCTCCCACCCCGTTTGTGGCGTAAAGGTAGTCTTATTTTCCTCTCTGCTCTGTGACAAAGAATACAAACAACTGTAGCATGCTCAGACAGTATGGTGATGAGAATCACAGAAATCATTCACTACTTGGTGTGATCATGTATCTTGTTTCTGGAGGTGGCGCATCTTAAAAGGATCAGCTTGCTCTTCAGTAGTAGTAGTATTAAGAATAGGATAACAGATACTATAGACTTGAAAATTATTGGGGAGAAATCAGATTCTTTTTGTTACTTCTTGCCTTTGCAGTCATTTATGTGAGTGCATAAAGCTCAGTGGAGATCTTTCAGCAGTTTATGTGCGGGTCAGCATTTAAATGCTTCTTGCAACTGGATTTTTGTGACACTAGATACTTGAATACCCAACTATGTGTTCCAAGTGCATTCCTGTTTCCTTTGGTTGCAGTTGCCTTTATGTATCTCAGATATGTATGCACATGCACACACGCACTAATAATTTATTTGCTCTGTGTTAAATGTTCAAAGGCCCACAGAGGCATGCATTGCATGAAGGAGCACAACAGTATTTCTTAGCTCCATGGTGCTCCTGCTGCTTTCCTGATGAGGTAAAACTCTCAGACCACGACATTAACAGGGAATGTTAGAAAAAGCCAGAGGCAGGAAAAGACATGCATGCACACAAGTGAAGAGCCACAGAAGCAAGAATCGTTGCCAGTCAGGCACAGACCCTGTTTCTCTATTTGGAGATGTCCTTTAATTAGGAGTAATGCTAGTTTAACATGACTCCATAAGGTTAAAAAGGATATGCAGGCTGGGGGCTGTGTTTTCCTCTCTAACTGAAGAGTATTGACCCCTTGCTGAGCACTCTTGTAATGGGCAAAATTAAGAAACATTTGCAGTATAACAGTTTGTATGTGCTCATGCATATAGAGCTGTGAGCTTGATTACCAAGGATGAAGAGCTACTTGTGCCTCTTACGTTGGCTTAACTGATGAAGATGAGTTCTGTTATGATGTATCTGTATTTCAGAAAAAACATATTTCTCTTTTCTGTGACTTTCTATAGACAGGTCTGTATTATTTTTTTGCAGTCACGCTATCTTACTGTTCTGTGCTGTCTGCCTTAGGTTATGCTGTTTCTGCATTTTGGAAGTGTGAATTTTTTTAGTATTAATGTTTCTTTGCTTACTTGTTGGCAAAGCAAATACTGTAACTCAGTGCCCTGTTTGTGGTCGTGTTTGGTCTCAGTGGCCTCCAAAATGTAGTGGTAAGTGCCCCACCTCTGTTAAAGCATCACTTTCATAGCATTAATTTTTTTAGAGGTATTTGAAAATTACCCATTTCTCATGGAACCCTTGATACCTTCAAGGCTGTCAGCTAGGACTGGATTTTCCCTGTGCTTCTGGGGTTAAAATAATTTCTGTAATTGCTCTCAGGTGGCAGTTCGAATGATGCAGACATTCTGCGATTCCTTTCAAGAATTTGACTAATGCCGTGGTCCCTGGTGCATGACAAAGCTCTATCATAAATGTCCTTATGGTTACATGCTGCTAAATACACAGCATGTATTGAGTTTTGCATTAAAAATCCTTTATAGCAGTAAGTTTTAATACTTCTTCACAATTTGCTCTTTAGCACATAGGCCTTAAGATTAAATCCAGAAGTTGTAGTCAGGGTTTAGCAGGCTGTTATTAAATGTCTTTGTAGCTAACTAATCTGGAGCTTTATTTTATTTAGATTTTTGCAATGTTTTACAGATCAGAGGCAGATAATCCTTTCTAATTGCCAACTTACTCCATTCTGAATATTAAGAGAGAAGCACAAGTCCAGTCTCCTGGAGGGACTGGGAATTCTCGCATTAGTGAATCTCTTTCAACAGTTCGGTTCTCTACTACCCTTTCATTCTCTTCTCCCGTGTCCCTCATTTTTCCCTTCTAACTGCAAGTCCTGTTGTGACCAAACTACGTATACTTAATGTAACTGGAAATTATATCTCCTGTTGATAGTAGGAGAAATAGACATGCATATACCTTCTCTTCTCATTTCTCCTGGGTAGCTGATAAGCTGAATTATGTATGAGTCATACTGAACATTTCTATCTTTTTTCCAATTATGACCTGAGGCAGCGCAGGAGTACGTACATTCCTGCCTGCCTGGCAGAGGAGGAAGGCAGCGCAGAGAGGGGAGGGCTAGAATCAATAAGCTGACACACGTTCCGAAGAAAGGCCTCAGGGACAGTTAGTGGCACTAACAAATTAATAAATATATTATTCAGTGGTAATGTTGAGAATTACAGAGCTTTTAAATAGGGAGATGATACAAAAAGTGACTAGGAAGGATGCCAGTATGGAAGAACGTGGCAGCAGGCTGATTGCAGGAGTGTCTATGTGTTCTTCTACAAAACTCCTTCTAGGCTCAGCACTGCAGCTGTATGATGAAAGGTGATGATAACAGTGTTTGTCTCTCATTGCCTGTGCACCAAAGTACATCTTCAGTCTGTGGTTTCCAGCAGGCTCCACCCAACCGGAAGACAGGGAAAATTAGTGCCAAAAAAAAGTCTTCAAGGGGCAGAGGGAGGAGTACGTAGATTCTTTGGGAAAGGAAGGAGGCTCAAACACAAAGTGTATTATCAGTCCCTTCTCCCAGGACTTTCATAGAATCATAGATTGGTTTGGGTTGGAAGGGATTTTAGAGATCATGTAGTTCCAAGCCTTCTGCCATGGGCAGGGACACTTTCCACTAGACCAGGTTATTCAAGCTCCGTCCAACCTGGCTTTGAACACTCCCAGGGATGGGACAGCAACAGCTTCTCTGGGCAGCCAGTGCCAGTGTCTCCTGATGCTCATAGTAAAGAATTTTTTCCTAGTATCTAATCTAAATTTACCCACTTTTAGTTTAAAGCCATTCCCCTTGTCCTATCACTAAATGTTTGGTTACAGGTTTTGATTTCCAGAATTGGGAAACTACATAATTGTAACTTGTTCTTTAAGGCTCTGGAAGCAGTCTTATTTCACTCCTCTGTAACCCAGAGCGTACAGTCATAGCCAGGTGACACTGAATATATTCAGTTTCATTTTCCTTTGGTTTTAAGTAGGTTAAATGGAAATGAAAATACCATGTCCAATTTTCATTTCCGACACAGATCTGTGCAAATCCCCTATGCCCCTGTCCCGAACTCGTAATCGTGTGGCATGTAGTTATCTGCCTGGAGAGGCTGCCAGGCTTCACAGGAGAGCAGCTCCTGGTAAAGAGGACAGACAGAAGAGCTGGTAAAGGGTTGCTTGCGCACCGCTTTTCAGGCTCAAGGTAACCCAGCAAGTTAAATTTCTCTGGCTGGCTTTGTGCTGGCAGAACTCAGGGAAGTTCTGGTGTGTTTCAGTGGAGCCCTGGAAAGTTCCCCAGCGTGCAGCAGTTGTCCCAGGGTGGGAAGCACCTCCACCTTATTGTAATTTGCTGTTTACTGAACCATGTCATTGAGCTTAATTTCATTCACCATCTGGCAGCTGCATTCCAGTTCCTGGGGTTACCCTGTTTGAAATGCTGTAAATGATAAAGCATTTGACTGTTACAAATGATATCTGCAGAGAGCTGGATCTCAGAAGGCCGCAAACAATATGCCTTTTTTGTAAACACTCTTCTAAAAGTGATTTTTTTTACTGCAGTAGTAAACAGAAGTTAGTTACGTTTAATCCTTATGTTTGGTTAGTTCCAAAAGGATCAGTAAGATTATTGTACTTTGGTTCATGTTTGTCTGCATTGCATTTGAATCTTTTTGCCAAAAAGAATTTCTAGCAATCTGTTATAAAATTGAAAGAATTACAGAAGGGAAATGGAATCCATTTGCATATGCTCATTCTGATTGTGTAAATGAATTAAGGCTCCCTGTACCCTGCTGCTCCTGGGATTGGTAGTATTCTCTTCATGTTCCTGATCAGCAAAGGACACATCTTTCCTCTACATGTTTCATGTCCTGTTGTAACTTCCTTTGGTCTTTCCCTGTGAAGAAAGACTGTTGTGATGGCAGTTCTTTGCTCTCTACACAAGCAATCCAAGTAGTAATTTTCTTTCTGTATGTGGCAGGCAGTTAATGGACCTCTGTAACTATTGCATTTCCAAGAGCTGCAGCGCAGTGATCCTCTGCATGCTTCACTACTTAGGGAAATGTCCCTAAAATACAGTGATGCGCAGAGAAATTAAGACATCTGAGTGTGTTGGCTTTGCACTGGATTATGGCATGTCCCATGCTTGTTAAAAAGGGAAACATTAAGCAAATTACTCTTGGTGGCGTCATTGAGAAGTTTAGGTTGTCACCTGGAAGAATGTAAATCCGAGCTCATGTGGACTTGAGCTGTTAAGGTTTAAATATGGTGTTCACAAGGAAAGAGTATATTGTGCTGTGTGACCACAGGTTGCCTGGTATTGGTCTGGTAAATCAACTTAGGAGCTTTGTCATCTTGCTAAGAAATCTGGTCATTTCTCAGGTACTGAACAGTGGCTAAAAGAATCCTAGAAGTTCAAGGGGAAAGAGGTTGTCTCTTGGTCCTATAGCATGCGGAACATTGAGCAGAACTGGTGATCTGTTCAATTAGACCAAGAAAATTTACAGGGACTGTTTCACTTGCATCCCTTATGTCCTATGCTTTCAGTACCTAGACTGCCAGTGCATCTGAAAAACTATTTTAGCTATTTAATTTTTGGTCTCTGTAGAGCACCTGTTACCTCAACCCAGGTGTGACATTCCCGGTTCCCTTAATTTTATTTATTTACTTTCAAAGCTTGGATTCAATACAAATGTTAGTCCTGCTCTTACAGTCTATTTTGCATGATATTTAACAAGAAAGACTTTCTTGGCTGTGAATAAGAGTCAAGTAATTTTCTCAGGTGAAGGAAAATTTTAAGTGTTGTTGGTCTCTCCTCCAAACTGGAGAGTCAGCAGATCTTTAGAACGTATCAGACCCAAATGCCATTATTTCCATTTCTTATCTCTGTTTAAATGATTAACTAATGGCACATAACCATATAATGTATCTGTGATAGTGAGTTCCAGCAGGAGATTGCCATGCAGTAAGGTTAACATCCAGGTTCATTCCGCAAGTTTATGAAGCAAGAAATACAACCTTTGAAAAGTTTTTTATGAAATACCACATAGTTAATGCCAAGCTGAACCCTTTGGAGTTGTGCATTCCCATGAAACCTTGTGTCTGAAAAGGTACTGACCTCTTAATCTTGGGAACATTCTTCTTTTTACAGCAAGCAGCTGTTTCTGCATATTGCCTCTCAAATGAGGTCATCTGAGATTACATCTGTAACAGGATGGGATGTTGTCACATTCTTATCAGCAAGCTAATGGCGTCAATGATATTGCAACACCCAAAAGGCAGCACCTGTGATTCAGAAAGGACTTGCCAGCTAAAACCAAGGGAGGTTAAGTGGCAAGCAAACAAGAAGGAAGTATATTCTACAGAATTCTACAAAAGCTCTAACAGAGGATTCATATCGCCAAGTACTAGTAGCTTGAAGTTGTAAATGTGCAGTCGTAGTACTAATGTATCCTGTAAAAAGGGCTCCCTGTCTCTCACAATTGATTTATTCAGCAGCTGGTAAGTGCTGACTTTGGTACTGGAAATCATGTTCAGCTAAGGATTTTTGTCACTCATAACAGTTGTATCCTTTCTGTTTGCTCCATTTCTTAAATCCCTCTTGAAGATATTCAGAAATGTGGATGCTCATTCAGAGCCTTGTGGCAAACTCCTGGTAACTTCTCCTTGTTATGAAAATTGATAGTTGAGTCCTGGGCATTATTCTCTCTCTTTTCTTGGGCTCAGGGTGTAGGGTCAGGTTGCTTCTCACTATATGCTATTTTACAGTTTCCAGGGAGATTGTCATGGAAAGTGTGTCAGGCTGTTCTACTGCTGCTCTGCTGTCAAAACATTCAGCCTATTCCAGTAGGTGAATGAGACACAAACAGATTAACTCTCTGGCGGAGATGCACTCACACAGGCAGGTTCCTGTCTTGTTGGGGAGGCGTGTCTGTGGGTTACCATCTCCCAGCTGAGACCAGGGATGGCCAGATGACTGCTCTTGCATCTCTGTTCCAGTTTGAAATCAAGCAGGTTAGATTAAATCATCTGTGGTTTAAAGTAATCTGTTTTGACTGTCCATTGGAACAGACCATTGGTCCCAGCTGGGAGGCAGCAGCCACCAGCACTGCCTTTCATGTCACTGTAGAAGGGCTGGCATTTTGTGTACCGCAACCCCAAGATCACAACAGTGCCTGAAAGCTTAGGCAGGGCTGTGATTTTTATGGTGTCAGTAGGCAGTAAACCAGGATGGAATCCGTCTTAGGCCTTAGGCTAAAAAGAGTGGTAGTCTAAAAAGGGTGGGAGAGTGGAGCAACAAAGTGAAGGAGATGTCCTGTAAGCTTTTTGGACTAGTTACTGTGGAAGAAAAAAGGGCAAGAATATCATAGGTATAATGTAACAGAATGCTAATCTTGAAGTACATATATTTGTTAGGGAAAATGAGAGTGTTTAGGTTGAGATGTTTGCTAGCTCATGTCCTAATCTGTACCAGAAAGTGGCCAAATAAGCCTCCCTTGGCAGTAGAATCCCCACATTAGTTTCATAGATGATCTGCCAATCTTTGTGATTCTCCTGGTCTTAGTGGTCCTGTTCTGTACCTGTTCTTGTTTGATTTCAGGGACTTCTTTTTTTTGAACACACCAACTAGAGATGTGCACACAAGGAGTCTTACACGCATCTTTTCAAAAGCACTAAAGGATTCCTGGATTTTGGAGATACAGAGTCAAATGTATGCTGTATTCGTAGCTACTTTTTCTGTTCAGCTGGACACTGGCTAGCGTAGTTTCTCTGTGTTTCTGTAATGCACCCGCGTCTGTCTTCTCCCCTCTTGTTTTGAAGCAATATGTGCCAGGTTGATAGCATAATCTCTTAGTATTTCTTATGTTTGCTCCTATTATCCCTGTCACTTAAGGTGATTTGGCTCTTGCTTTATTTTTTGACTGTCCTATTTATTTACACCGTCTCCATAATCCTGTCAATTTGATACCCACCATTTGTGCAGAGGCTGTTAGTGCATCTGGTTGTTTCAGAACTGATATTTGAGGAAGTTGTTGATAGAGACCATTGTTGCACCACTAATAAAGAAATAGCAAACGAGAGTGGAGTTGATGAGGTGTCAGTGAGCCCTGATTTGGCTCTCAAAATGTTTATCTGGTAATAACTATGCTGAGGCTGGACTTGGTGACTCTGGGATAATAAATTGAGTTTGGAGAACTGGCAGCCAGAGGAAAGTACTTCCATTAATGAACTGTGTATACATGGATCTGGAAGTCTTTCAGAGAAGAAAAAGAGAGACATGAAAACCCACAATTATAACTTAATCAGTTTCTTATTGTAAAAGTGGAAGCGTATATAATTCATCTGGAACAGGCAAACAAGAGGTTAGTTCCTTTAGATAATTCAAGTATTGCAAACCTTGTCAGAATAAAAACAAAAAATCACATTTTGTTTCAGATTTAACATCTACTGGTGACCATCAGAAGCTAAAATTATAGATCTTTATCACCAGACATTTCAAAAGACCTTTCTTACTGCTGGATCTCTTTGCCTCATTCTGTAGCAACCTGTTATTGACACATGTGCTCTCCGTAGCTTGTATGTCAGTCCTGCTGCTGTCTCCTGCTGACTAATAAAGTTAGTTGCTGTTATGTATTTGCAGAGTGTTTGAAGTGTGTTAGGTTGTGGAATGGCCTTCTGAATGAGTTAGTAGCTCATTGTTTGAACTATTGGAAATTAATGGGAAACACTGCTGGATAATGCCATATGGATTATCTGCTTTGGTTCCAAGAAAAAAGGGAAGGGCAAGAGCAAGGTGCCCTGAAAAGCCTTTTTGAGTCCTTAACTACTTTGGCAAAATTATCTTCTGTATCTGCTAATAACCAGGAGACTCTTTGCTCAAAGCTGAGTGACCTGTTGTCATTTACTGGTATGCCATGACTTACACAGGCTCTTAAGAAGATGTAGCACCACAGTGATCTTCTATAACTTCTTCTGCAGAAGTGGGAGAATATATCCACTTAATAGAACTGGAGAGTAAGTTCTTAAATGGGAAATGGAGCATGGTGAGAACAGAATGTGATAACTATGACCCTAGAGAATGGAGTGCTTATAGTTATAAAAGCATAAATCTCTGCATACAAGAAAGTTTCTATACAGTCATCTTGGGCTTATGTTCTGTGCCTTATCTTCTTCTCACAAAAAAAATAAAGTAATATCACAGTCCCAGTTAAATCATTCTTGGAGAAATCACTGTTTTAAACTAAAAGCCAGAAAAATCTGAAACTGGAATATCAACACATACTAAATCTGTAGCAACAACAGCTGTTCAGAAGAGAGGATGTCAATGTAGGGAGTAGTACACTTCATGTGTCACTTACTTACTATACCTGTGGAAGAGAATATTTCACAAGTTAACTTCCTCTCCTGCACAAAAAAAGGAAAATCACATAATTGCTACTGATGGGTCACCTTTTGCTCTTGGTGTGAGATGTTAGCTGTGCAAACTAAAACTGACTTTGCATTGGAGACCCCGTAGTATTGATCATTATGTGTATCATGCTTATCCACAAGTCCTACATCTAGTTGTCCTTATGGATCTCTTGTTGATCTTGTATTGCTTTTATGCAGTCTGGTGTCAGGAAGTCGCTGCATTTGTGATGCTTATTAAATGCAGTGCCCAGATAATGAGCAAAAGGAATAATTGGCCCTAATTTTGAATGCAAGGAAGTAATTATTTGTGAACATTCATTGGTAATTTGTTACTTGAGCTGTTAGTGACTAAAATATGTTTGGTATAAAGATTATCTAAAATACATGTATTCCATTTGCTGCCTTAGAAGCCTAGAGAATCTTTATAAGAGTATGTACCTTGTAGTAGTAAAACAACATCTTCCCCGTAGAGTTTTCGAGCAGCTGTTTGTTCTTGTGGATATTTCAGTTAGATAATACAGTAGTGACTCTTTCTGGCACTCTTGCCTGCTCAGATTCTGCCCAGAGCTGCAAAATAGCTCTTTCAAATCCTTTATCCTAAGAAAAACCAGTAGGTGTGAGGTATAATAAGATCTGTCTTTTCAAGATCATCTAGTGCCTTGATGAGGCAGGTTGGATGATGCCATGGGAAAACACTGCAATGTATTCATCTGTTGTGCTAATCCTGTGCTCTGTTTCTTCAATCCTTTTATCACAAGGGTCCAGCCTGGATGAAACCTTTCCAAGTTCTTGGTGTATGAGTTGAGAAGTCTAAATAGTAATCAGAGCCATAACTTTATCCAGCTGCAGTGTACGAATGTTCACTGTGTTGCTGTTCCAAGCTAGGACTGGGGGGAGTTTCCTTGCTGTAGGATTGCCTGTCAGCACAGGATGCAGAATGCCTTAAATAAAACCAACTGCATAAAGCATTACATGCAACAGAGCTGGCATTATGACCTTTTAGCTACACTGAGACCCCTGAAAAGGTGCTGGAAACATTAGCCTGTTGGAGACCTTAAACCCAAAATCTTGCTTTCTGGTGCTACAGCTTGAAAATGGTGCTTTGCTTACAAACAAGGCAATGCTGGAATTTATTTTTCTGTCTCTCTCTGATTTAGACAATGCCACAGTTGGTCCCAGTGTGAAGAAAGTCCTTGGAGAGAGAAATCGTGCACATACTGATGAAAAATGCATAAACTGATAAACTGCACACAGGGTGGTACTAACAAAAGCTGTTTCAGGGGAAGGTAATGAATAGAGGAATGCATAGTCCATGATGACAGGATATCCAGTTACATGTTTATAGAAGGTCAGGAAGAGGAACAGAATCAGCCTTTCAAAGTGAGCCTGCATCTCCTTCACTTTGAGTCCCAGCAGGGAAGAGTAGTGCATGCCAGCAATGCTACAATTCAAGAAAATGCTGTCCAGATGGAGCTCCATACCTAACATGTGACAAACAAGTCAGGCAAAGCAGAGAGCTTGGTGTCCCTTGGAGTCTGTCTGGAAGGGAGACAAGAGCCCAGCTGAACCCCTGGCAAGTACCAGTCCACTGAAAGCCTACATATGGTAGAGATCAAAATGGTTCACCTGGAAGAGTGAAGAGGTCAGCAGGGAGTGCCTTTGCTTACATGGACCATTCTCTGTAAGAAGACTGAGTGTTGTGTTCTCTCTCCTGCCAGGAGGTTAATTAGAGCAGCCTTTTTTCCCTGTAAGAATATCACTGATGTGAAACCTAAGCTAGATTGTGCATGTAGATGTATCATCAGCAAAGCCAGCATTGAGGTTGTTGAATGGGTTGAAGCCATAGGGAAACTCAGTGTGTGTTCTTTACAAATAAATGATTTGGTTGCTTGATTTGGATATGAATTTGTCCCTTCAGAAAGTAGCATTGCAGAGAACCTTAGTTGATGCTTTGCCTGCAGGAATAATCTGGCCTCATGGAAAAAATAGCAGTTGTTTTGCCTAGAGGTGGTAGACTTAATCGGAGTCCACCTGATTGGCATGTAGCACACGTCCGAACATTATAACTTCTGCCTGCCATGTGCTCATAGTTCTGAGGAAAAAAAGGCTGATCAGATGAGTGTTATCTAGACTTGAATCTAGCAGACATGAATGAAATCTTTCTCCTTTGCAGGAGTACTTTCAAAAGATGAAGGATTCATGTTTTTACTAATTAGACCCTCAAAATGATAGAAGTGCTAAAAAAAATAATTAATAAAATAAACCCTTAGCTCTTGCCCTGGGCATGAATTTACTGGCTTTAGTTTGTTGTGCAGTTCGGTTCATTGATCTTGTCACAATTGATGATTCATTAAGTTGTGACTACTGTAGAAATTACAATGTGCAGATGTAGCTGTACTGCACATCTGTGTGTTCCCAATGTGGTAATGATTTAAAAATGCGCTTTCTGTCTGGCCATCCACTGTGCTTTAAGTGCCAACTGACATTTTGTATTACTGAGCCATTTGTTGTGTTTGGAAAAGGGAAAGTGTTTTGGTTCTGCTTGTGCTTTTATGGTTCCTTTTATCCATGTTTCAGATAGCTGGATTTGATTCTTCCCAGCAACCTTTGCCTTGCAGAACACAAGTTGTGATGTCTCTTTTTGCAGGCTGCCACTTTTTTCAATGTCTCATGCTTTCTCCCGGTGTTTGCTTGCAGCAGATGGGGTTATTTCCTGTGCCGAGTCATGAGGAATATGTCAGGCAAAAAAGCAGGATTTGCTGGTTTCCTGACTTGCTCAGGATTCTGAATTTTAATTTTTGAAGTTTGACTGAGGTATCGTTTACTTTGTTCCTACCTCAGTGCTAACAACTGTGCATCTAAAGCTTCTCATCCTAGCAGTTCCCAAAAGACCTCAAAAACTTTCAGTGTATTGACTTACAGTATGATTGGCACCAGCAATTCAACAGTGTGTGGCAGCACTGTAAAACAGCTTAATTGTTAAACCTGCCTCTAGCCTCTTCTCCTAATTCAAACCACTACTCAGACTGGCACCTATTAGAGACATGTATTTTGATCAAAGCAGAAATCTGAGGAGTTCTCTGTCCGATGGAGCATGGCTTTGCATTGATGAGGCAAGCCATGACCACTGTTAAATCAGTGCTGTTATGCCCATATTATGTTAATGCATTTCCTTGTGATTACCTTTTGTCTTCAGTACCACTTTCTACTGCAGACAAACCTGTAAGACTCCTCACTTCAGGTCTTTCAGGGAATACCCAGGGAGAGCAGACTGCTTCTATTCAAGCACATACCAGCCAGCTGTATCGATTTCCAATTTGTCTGTAGATTCTGTGGTAAGAGGGTCCATGTCCAGTATCTCTCACTTGAATCTCACTTGTTTCAGCCATACAGATGTTTCTGAAAGCTAGATTAAAGGACATCTTTAAGAAATTATATACTATATCATCAAAAAAAGTGCAACGCAACTGTCAGGCTGGCGCCAACTGGTCAGTTTATTCCAGTAATTAATATATAATTCCAGGGTTGAAACTATATGATCTTCACTGTAATCCAAGCCGTGTGGATCATCCTGAGACTGTAAAACCCTCTTTCCTGCCCTGTCTGAGATCCCCTTTTCCACCTCAGTTTCTGTAAATTCTTTTCACCAGCCTCAACAATTCAAGCTTGGTAAGCTCCTGTTGTGTGGCCTACCTTCTAGATCCTGGCTTGCTTTTGTAGCTCATCTTGAAATTTTCCTTGCTGTTTCCATGCTTTCCTGGAAATGCATGCACTGCAATTCGCGCTGTGCGTTACTTTCTTAAGAAACAGCCACAGTAAAACCAGAGGTCAGTCCCTTGTCTTTTCCAAGTGCCAGTGCTGGATCCCAAGGAAGTGTGTAAGGACAGAGTATGCTGATAATGAAGCTTCATCCAAGTACATGCTTCTCTAACCTCTACTGATGTGTACCTCTGACAGTTTTGAGCTAGAGATAGCGACTTTAGTCAAACTAATGAAAGAAGAATCTAGTTTGTCTTTGAAGTTCAACCTCTAGTGCATATAATATCCCACAGCAAGATGCTTTCCAGCTTAACAAATAATACCTGTTAATTGCTAATATTTGATGCCCTTTCTATTTTAGGGGACAGTGGATTGTTGTTATTAGAAGGGACTCTGTACTTAACAGCTCTTTATTGCACCCATCCTTGTGTCTTCTGTACTAAAAAGTGACAGTCTGGTTAGTTGTGATCTAGCATACAGCAACATCAAAATCATGCATCCTCATCCAGTAGAAACAAGGCTGGACAGCAAGCACCCTGGAGTTGCTCTACCTTCTCTGTCACAGCATTGCATTAATACTGTGAGCCCTTTGAGTTTCCGTCTTCCAGTACTGTCTTCCATCTTGCAGGTTGAGCATGTGTATTTGCTTATTCATGTGGCAAATGAGAACACATCTGGGAAACTCTAGAACCCCTGTTTGTCTGGGTGAGCCAGTGCACAGGATCAGATTAGATAAAAGACGAAACTTCAGGAGGGGGTTTGTGATGTGCACTAGGAGGGAAATGGCCTCAGTGGCTCATGTTGCTTGTTTGTTTTTCAAATTCCTTGTGTTCAGATTACCTTGTACTCATTTGTATTCAGATATAAACTGTTGGATGTTACCCCTTTAATTCTGCGCAGTTTGCAACAGTAGCTTGTCGTTGTTATTTATAATCCTTCTAACATCTTTCCTGTTGGTAAAGCAGGCCTGCAGCAGTTATGTGCTTTGCAGCTTGCCTCAGTAGCTATGATGAGGGGAAAAAGCTCTAAGGCCTTTTTGTGCAACCGGGAAGGCTGCACCAGGGTCTTCCTTACACTGATTTTGGCAGCAGGAGCATGCACGTCCACATTTCCAGGCTTGACTAAAGGCTTTGCCCAGCAAATGTAAATCTCAAAAGCTGTTGAGCAGCAAGGCAATTTTCCACTCCCTACCTTGCTAAATTCAGCCCTGGATGAGTGGATCTGCCATAACACTCAGTCTCCCCAGTTCAAGATGTTGAGCTACTTGATGCAAATGAAGAACAGCGACATCAAGACTTGATTGAAGCCAACTTCCTGTATTTTCTTAGAGCATTTAGTCCTAACACAAGTGAGATGTTATTTGTGAGCTAATGCCAGTCCATAAGCAATGTTGGAATAAATTGAGAAGTGAGTGTAGCTGAGCCAGTTGGTGCCAGTCCTTTTAATCTTTTCTTGCTTTTATATACAGAAAGGCAAGAGACCGCAGGGCTGTCCTCTCTAGCCCTTTGATGCCATGTGGTCTCTTCATCTGACCAATGGCAAATACATATAAAGACGTTCATAAAAAAAACTTAAGTAGAAAATTGATGTGTTTAACGAAACTGTCTGAAATAGAAGTTAAGTCACAAAACTTGACAGCTCATCTTCTCCACCTTCCTAACAGCTGTGTCAATAATATTCATTGGAGCATAGAATTGAAATGCCTTCTCTTATCACTTAACCTGTTCTTTTATGTTGTACATTTTTTAAAAACATCACAGCACTGTTGTCCTTTAGAAAAGCAGCACTGTCCTTTAGATCAGTGCTGCTATTCTAAGCCTGGCAAGTGTTGTTTTTCTGTGGCTGAAAAATGACTCTGCAGAATCCGAATATAACCTTGTGATTCATTACTTTATGCACTTTTCAGTTTATTGAGACATGAAGTGCTGGATTTCATGGAAACTGGACCTCACTGCCATATACCAAAGTTTGAACTTGTTCTCCTTGTGACATTAATTGCTAATTTAGAGCTACTATTGAAGAGCAGGTAGAGTGGTGCAGGCGCAAGATTCACCAGCAGAAATTGCCCACACTACAGTCACACCGGTAACAGTGACTCTGTAGTGCTACTGTTAGCACGACCCTTTCAGCATTTTTTACATTATTTTGGCATTTCTTGTAGTAGGCCATTCTATTCTGAGAAGACACTCTTGACAGATACTCATTAAAGATTGTGATCTTTAGAGATGACGCTTTGTAGTTAAATGCAAGTTTCAGTAGTTATGGCTAAAGCATAGGAAGTTTTGTTGGTGTTTCTCCCCGTCATCAGCATGTCTCCCAGGCTACTTCTCAATCCCAGGCAGGAAGAGGAAGTGAACATTTGTTTCTAACTGCAGTGCTGCTGCTTTTCCACTGAGTACTGTTAGAGAGAGTAAATACGTAGAAGTCCAGGTTTGTTTAAAGGAGAAGTACAGCTCCTTAGGTTGACGATGCTTATCTTCAGGCCACTGGTCAGCTGTCTGAGACCTTCAGCAGCAGAATTAATAGCAGCCTTTTGGTTATTCATTCACCATAATATTTTAATAACAGAAGTCTGTGATCTGCTGAAGTTTTTCAGGGAAGGGGGAGTGTAATGCCATTTTTCAGGACATGTTTCTATGTTACCATGTCAGCTGCTATGAGTAGTGGTGCAGGGTAGGCATTCCACTTGCTGCTCTCCCAACAGAGCTGTTGATTTTCATAAAGATGTTTTGCGGGTGCTTTACCAGTCTGTCTTTATTAAGTAATGTATAGAGAGTTCCCTGTGTGAGCTCTGAGGATTTTCCAGACTGAATAGTTTGGAAATTGTTTGGCAAACACTAAATTCTGAAGAAAGCAGGTGCAACAAACTTTTTTAATCTGTTGCCTTTACTTAGAGCTGTATTTCTTAATGCTAAGTATTTCCACGAGTCATAGCAGTGCTCCTTGCTCTCTAACATCGAGATGAGATTGAGTGGTGCGACTTCTGTAACTGCATCCAAGGTGGCTCTTCTTCATTAACTCGGTAGTTGGTTTACATCAGAAACATAATATGCTGCTTCAGTCCTGGGATTATGGTAAGTGCAAAAGTCCTGGATAAAAAAGTGAGTCTCGCACCATTCTACCTGTAGGGAAACTTGAGTTGGATTCCTGGATGGCAGCAGAGGAGGAGGAAGGCTCAGCTTGCAGAGAGAGCACAGGACCATCATTTACTCTGTTGTTAGAGTAATGAAGGCTCTGATTGTAGAGCCTCATGGAAGACTCCATGAAACAGCATGTCATGCAGGAGCACCATGCTACAGCAAGCTCTGCCTCAGGGGTCTGAGAGTCCAGGTAGGGGACAGGACAGTAGATGAACACAGACAAACTTGTATGTGTAGCATAGGATAACACAGACAGAATGACTGCCAGAAATATCTGGTTACTGTATAATTGCTGCTTGACTCCTGAAGAGAACCAGCTGGAAAAGAAAGGATTTGGAGGCTTGTGTCTTGCTGAATGTTCTGTGGAAGAACCTCTGCCTTAGCCTGGGGCTCTGCATGGGAAAAATTGTGGAGGAGCTTCTGTGAAAGTGTGATCTGTGGGTGATGAAGCATTGCTGGTGCCTGGAGAGAGTCAGCACCTAACAGAACATCGTATATCAAGGAGAATCCTGAGTCTTTCAAAAAGAAAAATAGTAGTGTGTTGCCTTAAAGAGCAAGGGGTAAAGCTGGGCAGCCCTCACTGTATGGCCAGGCTTCAGCAGTTTAATACTGCTTGTCTTCACAGCTGTGCCTGACAAAGATATACTCTTACTCTGTTGTGCATTAGTATTACCTAAAGAGCATTTCCAAGGAGCTTCTGAAATCTTTTTAAGATACCTGCTTTTGAGGGTTCACAACATTCAAAGTGATAAATGCTGAAAGAGGCTTAAAGGAACAAGGAGCTTTATCATGTGAATATTCATTTGTCTTTTTTTTTTTATAAAATAAAGCAGCTGCTACTGGAAGGAAAGGCAAAAAAAGGCAGCATATTCTTGGACAAATTATGGACACAAATTCACTAGTTAAAAGTATGGAAGGTCTTGAAGTGTAATGGAGTGAATCACTTATGACCAGCTTTATGATGGTGTAATCTGACATTTTCTTTCTATGGTAAATACAGAAAATGATAGTGAAATGTTGAAAATGCGATGTGTCATAAAAGTTACAGCCTCCTCATCAAGTTTATTATGCTTTGGGAGATACAAGGTCTTGGTTGCTTCCTGGAATAGTTAAGGTATTTGAAATTTAGACACGGAAATGTAAAGGAGTCCTTTGCTACCTGTAGGTTTGAGCTGGTTAAGTAGCCGCATAATACACAGCGACCGGTTCTGCTCGAGTGGCCGCTGCCCGCAATTGGCTGTGCATCGCTCAGTCCTGAGCTGCAGGTTTCCAGGGAAACTGCATGTACCACTACCTGTGAATAATTGAGAATGGCAGCTGTAATGAGAGAATTTGGGGCAAATCGTGTAAATATTCGTAACTAGATTACAGTGGTAAAATATTTTCAGTCTAGATGAAGGTTTAACTTCCGTGCTTAAGGAGATTAAACTGAAGAGGGCCAGGAAAGAACCCATCCTTGTGAAATCCGGGGATGAGTGCTTTAAAAGCCATTACAAATTCCCAGAATTTTAGAGGAGGGTTTGGGAAAGTTGTATTCCCTGTGCTGCCTCAAGGGTCTGATAATCCTTTGTATTTTTGTTCTTGAGGGCAGGTAATCGAAAGGCAAAAGCTCTGAGTTTGTAGCATCTGTGTTGGCTGGAAAGTGACTGCTCAGACCCCACTGCTTTGGGGTAGGTGCCTTGTTCTTGTCCTACTTGCAAAGACATGCGAGGATACTCCAGAGATTTGGAATAAAATAGCCAGGTTGCATCTGCCAAGTCTCCCCTGTTTTTTCTCTTCAGCTTATGTATTTACTTTTTTTTAAGTTAGATGCAGTAGTTTAATATTCAGAGCACTCTTGTGCTCTGCAGTGTGATCTGCATAAACTGAAGGAGAGATGTTACAAGCTAGCTCCTTCTATAAAGACAGCTTTGTATGTCAGGGAGAGGAAAAGCCAGCTGTATGTAACAGGATTCACTGTGACTGCTGCTCAGATACTGTAGATGTGTATTTCTGTTGGATTGAAGTGACCTGAAGAATTTCCATTGCTCATCTCTGGACATACTGTCTCTTGCACTGAGCTTGCAGAAGAAACGTGCGCAGTGGTGCCAGCAAGAAGATACATGGATTTTGTATTAGCCTCAGGTTAAAAAGAAATGGTGACTGTTTTATGTGCTGCAACTAATGAAGAGGTTTGGGCTAAGACATCACAGTTAATTTTATACAAAATTAACTTGTCTTTGAAACTTCTTTTGTTTTATTTTTTGCCAGCGAGTTTTTCACTGCTCATAAAGCAGTAGAATATGTCTATTTTTATGTGAGCCCAGAGCAAGCCAGGGGGTTGGCATTACCTGGAAGAATGTCATCTTCATCTGGGAAGCTTCAAAAGACAGTGCTAGACTCCCAGTTACTCTCTTTGTCTCTCAGACCACAGAAAGACCTGTGAAGTCAGCTGCTTGCACAGCTTAGAGAGAGAACATTAATTGCTCTAACAGAGCTTTCCTCCTCAAAAGTAGTGAACTCTCAAAACTCCCAAGTCAGAAGTGTTGCTGGGTTAATTGGATGGTTAAATTTAGCAAAGCCTCGACTGTGCCTCACTGAAGAAAATAGAGCTAGCATTTATTATTTAAATGCCTGTTGTGACATGAGGTGGTAGCTGGTGGTGGGCTACCTTGCAAACCAGGCAATCTCATAAAGTTATTATTGACTTGAGAGATGGAGCTTGTCATGAATTGCATCTGCGCTGATGCTGTCAGTTAATTTTGAGCCAGAGAGCTATAACCGGCTTTCATTCCACTAGCAAATACCTGGGGATACATGGGACTATGTACTAGCAGTGCTTGGCTGAAGAGGAATTAGTTTTGTCTTACAGTCAGTCATCCACAGCATCCGGCAGCCTTATTAATTAAAACCAGAACATGTCTCAAGATTCTGATCTGGGTATGTAAAAAAGGAGGTATCTTAAACTTTATGCTTGGCTTTAAAAACAAACAAACAAAACAATTCACTGAAGAAATGCTCTGCTGATGCCTGAAAGGTTTAATAATAAAGAAGGTTTAAATGGGAGGAAATACTCTTGCTCAGGTTTCCCTCTGCTTATGATGCCAGAGCCTTGTCAGAGTGAAATATGTAACACCAGCTGAATGGGTGAGCAGCTTCCATCTGCTTCAGGATCTCTCAAAGATAATAAAGAATGATGAAAATTGTTTCTTCATTTTTGACCTCTAACCAACCTGTTAGCCTTATGTCTATAAAACAAGGGATGTCTCCAGACTGGACATAAATTGTAATACCAGTGTAGATCACAACTCTTCTATCAATATTTGAACTGGAAAGAGCTTATATCGGTAGAGCAGCAGTTTATTGTATTCATGAGAAGGGCTCCATACCCTTAAGACTCATTAATTTGATAGAACCCTAATAGCAGCTTACAAATCTTAACTGCCGTTTCTTGCAGGAAGTGAGGTCCTTCAGGATTGCTGTCCCAAGACTGGAGGAACCATCAGCAGCATTCATTGCCCGTGTATGCCATCTTCTGTAAAACAGATTTATTCTTTGCTCCACAAAGATTGGTTTCACATCTGCAATAGTAATGTGGCACTGGCCCATCATTCATCTTTGTGCCTGCCATATGCCCTCTCCAACAGTCTCTGTCCCTTCTGTATAATACCAGGCATTTTACTGCCACTGGGAGTTTTCTGTAAGCCCTTTGGCTGTTTTGTTTTTTTTTAATCTCAAGTTGTTCTTTCAGCCACGTTCTTCCTGTGTACTGTCTCCTTGCTTGCACTTTTGCTGCCTTGGAGATGGGCTTCCTGCATTCATCAGTTGGTCCTTATTCCCGAGTGCTCTGTTCCTTCCTTTCCCCCTTGTGCTGTACTGATAGCACAATGCTGATGCTTAGCCAACCATATAAAATGATACTTTATCTCACACCCCTCCTTTCCCCAAGTTCTGTTTTTAATTTCTCTGCACGATCTATGTGCTTTGGGCTCCAAGCATCTTGAGGAGAAGGAATTGCTTCAGTTTAACTCTGTAAAGCCCTGTGCAAACTGCTGGGAAGGGGTCTAACAGCACAGGCTGTCACTCTGGAGTAGCACATCTGTGCAGAAATGCTTGCTCAGAGCAAAACAACACTTGTAGTAACTCTTAGCTTTTCTCAGAGGATGAGTGTCATAGCTTTCTGAAGATATATACCATCTTGCAGAAGGTTTGCTTCTCTGTTGAGCAAATGGTGCATTCCCGGAGCTGGTTAGCACAGCCAAGGCAGCCTGGTCAGAGCTGCCAAGCCCCTTGTGCTGTCTGAATTCAGTGAGTAGGATCATGGATGTTTACACACATATCCACCTATCTGTCAGTCCTTCCCAAATGTCATTCATCTGTCATTTTGGCTGCACACACTCTGTCTCATTTGCTTACTTTCCTGAAACACTCATTGCAGTAACTCTCAAGGGGTAATAAAAAAAAGATTGGTGGGTCTAAACATTGTTGGGAAAATGTTAAAGACTGGCAACCTACCGAGAGAGTTGGCTTAAGAAATATTTAGAGGGCCTTAAATAGCAGAAGTCATGCTGGCTGTGGAAGAGAAAAAAAGCCCACGAAGTATGTTTGCAGTAGATGGAGAAGCCCCTGGAAAATGGAACATTTCAGCACTACAGTCATTTCATTGAGCCACACATGAACCTGAAAATACACAGACATTGTCCTTTGTGTGTTTCTTCAAGGCTAACGTATTCATCTGGGCCTTGTTTTTAGTGTGGGATGAAAGGAAGGTGCATTGCTTTAGTTGCGGACTCTGCCCTTTGCAGAAAGCCAGGCCATCAGGACACAGCCCCCCACCCCAAAACATCCCATTTGCCCTTTACTGAATTTTTAAGGTAAGATTTGGCCATTTCTTTGGAAGTCTCTTCCACTGTCAGGGGACTCCAGAGAGAGGTTGTTTGAATTTAAACTAGCATGTTAATACAAAGGAAGATAAACACCTTTGCCATCTGTACTATTTAAAAGAAAGCTCAAATCTTTGAGATGCTGAAAAGTGTTTCAGTGATTGAAGAAGGAAAGGAAGGATGAGGCAGAGGCTGGTGTTAGGACTCACCTTTGGTGAGTTCTTGCTTCTTATTTTGTGTGGGACAGAGATATGTTATTCTGAGTGCTCTGTGTGTGCTGGGTTTCAGAAGGAGTCTGAAGATGCCTTTGGTATGGCTTGGAGATCTCACTGCTGGAACGTTTTTTCTTGGAAACATGAGAAATGAGTGGTTGGTTTAAAAGGCTTGTTTGCTTGGTGGTCTGCCTTTGGTAATTATTTGTGCTGACAACACAGCTCTTGGCTGAAGCAGCCTGCATGCCACAGGCTGGGTTGTAGACTGCAGCACCGCTGGACTCCTACCAAAGTGATGTTTGTTCACTTGTAGCAACAAAGTGAAATTGTGTTTATAATCCTTGCCATGTCCCTGCAAAGCTGTCTTATCCATGCACCTCTGCGGTTATGTGAAGAGACACTGTTGCTCCCTTCCCAGCGCCAAGTAGCAAGGGAGGGATTGCCCATTGCCTGACTGAATCTCCCTCCCTTCTTTGCATTGCATCCCACAGGAGCATCTTTCATAATACTCATAGTAGCTTCTGCTCCCTTGGAAGAGAGAGCAGAGTCTTATGGGGCACTAGAATGGTGCCCATAACAAGACAATTAGCTTGGATTTGCTGTCTGTTGGGGATAGAGACCAACTGTGCGTTACCATGCTCTTCCTAATGTGTTGTCCCTGTTAAGGGAAGTGATGAGTGTTTCCCTACCGTGTCCCCAGGATCTGTGCTCATCCAGCACATAGGAGCTTGTGTTCTTTGATCTGCTGCAACACATCTGCTCAGAAGGATTAGCAGAAAACTCCTTCTCAGCAGCTTACAATTCTCATATACTGACACCTGTATTTTGGTATTTGCAAGCTAAGCCTGTGCACTTAAACAAACAAGCAAGCGCAGTTCTACATGAGTAAAATTGTAGGATGAGCCTGCTTTAATTAGAGCTGGTGAGACTCTTCAACGCTCCTGCTGTTTGCTATCATAAACATCTTGCATATATTTGCAGCGCAGTGAAAAAGACAGACTTATGGGGCAGGTGCTTCTTTTAAAGCAACAAATCAACTTCCAGGTAACTGAAAAAGCTGCAGTTGCTTTCAGAGATGGTAGAGGATACAGTAGGAAATGCTGCTGCAAACATCTGGTACATGGTCTGCAAACCTCATGAGAGTGGGGAACACCTACAGTCGAGGCTCTCCTAGGCTGTTTGTCTCTGGAGTCTGGGTTGTTTTCTAGAGGATGCTTGGTAAGCAGTTTTTCTGGCAGGTTTTTCAAACAAAATTCAGTGCCTGGAATTCTCTTTCAGGATCACCCTAAACTTTTCTGTGGATTAATCTGGATACTTAACATTTTATGAATCAGTGGATCTGAAAATCCAGCTGGGAAATTCTCACAGTGCTAAATAAAGAATGTTTAAAATAAAGAACATTACAGCCTCCAAGGCAATGATCTTAAACCATACCAGCTCTCCACCTGGATTCAGACTCTCCAGACAGGTCCTGTAGCAGGAGCAGTGATATTTGCCAGTCAGAGCAGTGAGTTTGGTTTTTTACCTCAGAACACAAACAGTACCCCATAATATCTTTATTTCCTCCTGTTTGTCTTGGTCTGTGTTAAAGCTGCATTGGCTACTTCTTGCTTCAGACATGTCAGCTTTCTTCCTAAATGAATCAACCTGCTTTACCTTAATTTTGTTAGGTAGTAAGGTTTTTCAGGCTTATTTTTTGTGCTTGTCACTTTTATTAAGCTCCTTGGTCGCATGTTGCTCAATGTGTGTGGAGTTCCGCTCATGCAGATATTCCTGTTAATATTAGTGAGCTGTTCTTGTTCTCCTTCCTGAACTGACTTAGTTTTGCTTTCCTGAAATCCAGGACTGCTGCTCTGCTGCATTGGGAGATTATAAAAATCAGAAAGCTGTGATATCTTATACAGCCTTTCTATGGATTAATTCCTGTTTGAACTTGAAAAGATGTTTTAGAAAAGCATCCCGTCTTAACCTGACAATTGCCAGCAATGTGCAGTTCATGGTAAATTGTTTCAGTTGTTAATTAACCCGTTAAAAGTTCTGCCTTTCAGCCTTCCCCTTTTATCTATTAAGATTCTCTAAACGTTAATCAAATTTCTGTTTCTGTGATGGCATTTAGCTACTTTGATCCGGTTACCTTTCAGTCTTCTCTTTGATAAGGTGAACAGAGTGACACCCTGGAACCTCTCTCTAAAATAGTATGTTTCTCCATGCTGAAACCATTCCTACAGCTCTGGACAGATTCAGTGTTATCAATAACTTTCTAGGAGGAGTACCAGTATGGAGATTGTGTAGCCTGCCAGCCCAGTGCTAGTGTCTCCGTGCAGCCCAGGGCTGTCTCCTGTGGTTTTCTTCCTTACAAATGTGGTTACAGCATCATGGGCTGCATTAAGGAGGTAGCTCCCTTGCATAGAGAGGCTGTTCAGACACAAGGTCTGTAAGAAGAGATAACATTTTTATTAGACTATATAACACAAATGGAAAAAATGAATGAGAAGCCCTTCATCAAATATGATCCTCCTCCATACCTGCAAACTTACCTTTCCATGCATCTCTTGAGTTGCCTTGTTATATCACAACTGTTTCCAAATACTTTGACCTTCATTTTCAGTTTTTATCCAATCCTTTCTCTATAGGATTCTTCTGGCCTCCCCTTTAGCCTGAAAATGAGGCATATCATGTCAGAGTTCTGCTTTATTTAAGGGATCACAATACTCCTTCTGGAGGATGACGATTCTCTTTGCCTTGAAAATTCTTCAGTTGACATTTACCCCCAAGCACTACAACAGTAGACTCAAGGTCTCCTTTTGAAATAGGAACTAAACATGCACAGCACAACCGCACAGAAAGGCCCTTATCTCTTGGTTGGTTTTTCATTACCTCCTGTGGTTCTAATCTGATTGCTTTGCATATATTAATGAAGAAGGAAATAAAATATTTGTAATAATAGGTGCATGGGACTCTGGGATTGATTATTTATTTTCCAAAAAGGAAGGCTCCAGTATTTATGCCTTTAGGTGGTCTTGGGGTGCTTGTGGTGGCTCCTTAGTTGTTCTTTGGGTCATAATTGTGAGGCATTGAGATGATGTAATGAGCTTCATTCCCCGCTGGCTGTTTGGGGCTTTTTTTTCCAGGAATACCTGTATTTGGGCTATGACTGTGGTTTGTGGTTTTGTTCAGTACTTTGTAGAGCTAAATAAAAGAAGCCAGCTTGTATTTCAGACCGTTCATCACAGAAACTGCTTTTGGAATGGAAGGCCAAAATGAAGGGGCTACAGCCCAAACACTTCACCACCATACTCTGGAGACTCGCCTCTGAATTGGATACTGAAACACAAATACTTGAAAAACCTTGATATTGCTTACTTATTTACAGAAAAAGCAAGGGAAAAAAGCATGTTGTGTTCCAGCAGACACAATGAGAGAAGGATCCAGGTTTTCCATTTCTGATCTCCTTCAGGAACATGACTACCTCTTTCCCAAATGGCTGAAGGGAAAGTCTTGATAATATAAAAAAAGCAGATTTACTTTAGGGAAGAACAGATGCTTGCACTGAAAATGTGACTGGTTTTCATGTTATCCAGGGCTGTCAGTGGGTGTTGAATATTTATGTACTGTAGGGAAAAGGTGATGAACTAGTTTGCTTCATACTAGCTTCTTCTGCAGAAGTGAAAAAGCCAAGAATTCTCAGATGAAGCTTCCTGTTAGTTGTTTTCAGTGTGTGAATAGCAGGGATCATGTGGAAGAGTTTGTGGGTGATGAGAGGAAACTCCCCTGGGTTATGTAATGAGAGGTTGGGGCGGTTCTTGCCTCTCAGCATGTGCTTGGTTTAACAGTGAAAATAAATAAGAGGGACCTAGGAATGAGAGTTCCTATGGTTCTGAAAGGAAACCTATGGAAGTGTTTTATATCTTCTTTTCTTTCCAGTCCATAGAAGCCGACATCCTCTGATTTTAACCTCTGAATGCCACAACATTTTTAAAAAGCATGATGGTCATAGGGTCACTGATTTCTTATAGAGATGGGACTATTCTAGCTACCTTGCTGCTGTCCTGGAAAATCAAAATATAGCTGCCCCACACTTGAAATGTTGTTGAGTTCTCTGTCCCTCCTCTCTCCCAGTGGTGATAAGTGTAGAGATATTGAAGTGAAAACATCCGTGACTTCTTTCTCTAATAGGTGAGAGCTTGAACAGATGGCATGTTTTTACTAGGGGCCAAGTCAGGACAGTCTTTTCACAGTCAGTGTGTACTTGAACAGGTCTCTCTTGGCATGATTTTATTTTCCCTTGGAGGCAGTTTCTCTGTGATGAGTGGGGTTGTCGTGAGCCTTCCCTCCTGTATGTATGTGTGCTGTCAGCCTGAAGGCTAACGTCGTAGTGTTTGTGTCTTTTAGAAATACGCTAGGACACTTAATGAAGGCAGAAATAAGGTTGTCTGCTCATGTTCATTAACTTTGTTCATTTGCAGACTTGAGTCGCTCTGAACTAGGTATTCTGGAAAGGACCAAGTTGCCACCACTTAGTCTACATTAACAATATATTAACACAGATTTATCACTGATCAACCTGGCTTTTTATGCAGAAGGATTATCCCATGAATTATCAGCAGTTCCTTGGAGCAGGACTGATGAGCTCAGTGAGCTGTCGAGGATGGCTCTGTGGGCCAGAGTTTGGGAGGCAATGGATCTCATCTCTGAGTAAACATGAAGACTGCTGCGTGTTTCACTCATATTTTCTGCTGCAGTGAAAGGGGGATTATGTCTGTGCTTTCAAATGTGTGGAAGTTGTTGACAGGGACAGCCAGAAATCTCAGATGCTATCTATATTCTTGAATCTCAGTTGTTTTATTCAGTTTTAGCTACAATAAATTATGAGAAGGAGAGATAAAAATGACATTTCTATTCCCTCTATTCCATTTGAGTGCCTTTTGGGCAGCTCACTGCCCTGCTTGGTCCGTTAAGCCATTAGCATTTTCAGTGCTCAGCTTTTGGAGGACAGAGGAAGGAAATGCTGCCCAGAAGCCTAAGTGCTGTGTGCCTGTTTCGAACGTAGCTTAGGGGAGGCTTGTGTACAGCTGTGTTTCATACTTCCCAAAACAAGAAGGAGAGTTGGGTTTGTTCCCCTCCATTTCAGTGGGAGGCAGGAAAAGGGTCTCAGCCCATACAATGGGGCAGGCAGGTCTGCCTTTCCCTGGAGAACAGGGATTCTGAGGGATCCAGTACCCCAGGCAGGGGTAAAAGAGCTCTTGTCCTTGGAGCAGGAGGTGGTAGGGCCACCAGGAATCCTCATTCAGGTAGTAGTGGTGTTACCACACATGAGAGCAGCAAACAGGACCATGCTCGCTACTGGTTTATTTATGCTCAAATTCTTCCTTGACCAGCATGCAGGTAGATGGCGAGGGGCACGTTCTCATCGTGGACTTGCATGTAGCTCCATTCAAGCGGGAAGAGGCCAAGGAGAGGACCAGGTCTGGCATGTGCCTGTTGAATACAGTCCCTCTGGCACCATGAATGCATGGCTGACTGCTGCTCAGCTCTGGAAGGACTCAGCAGGGGAAGGCTGTGATCCTGTGCTGCCCCAAGCTGCTTAGCTATGCTGTACCCAGAGCCAGCCTGACTTCCCCGCTCAGGATTCTCAGTTAATACCCCGTGAGTGAAGGCGTGTTGGCTTCTTCGTAAGTGTTTGTCTGGAGGTGCAGTAGCTTCATGAAATAGATGGGATAAACTCAGAGTAATGGGCGCCGTATGAAGCATAATAGGAGCTGCAATCGCATTCCTAGTCTTTGACAATCTCTCAGTAATTTTATGAAACTTTAACAAAAGCTGCTTTAGGAGCTTCTGCTTTGGGAATTCTTTGCCTGAAGGGCACCGGATTTGGACTCTAAATCTTAATCTTCGTTTCATGAGGCACCTGCTAGTTTTTTAGACTATTTTAGAGCACTCAGCTTACTTCTAAGCCAAGATCCTTCTAAGATTTTTAAGTCTGGCAGAAGCTATACACAGTTGTAATATTTTTCCTTTGGGAAAGCTGGCACTGATCATTTATGTTCTGAGAAAAGACTGGTTTTCATTTTACAAAAGAGAGGGAATTAAACCCCAGGTTAGGAAATGTTAGAATAAAGAATTCCCTTGCTTTTACTTGTAGAGGCCACGTACTTCCTTACATAGCCCCAGTGGCGTGGAAACCCCATGGTGACCCTGTCATTGTGGAGCACAGAATGGAGATTAATCTGGAGAGCAGTAGGTAACAAAATGAGTAGTTTAAGCTTTTTTCATTGTGTTAGAGGTGAGGATATTAAGGGCTCTAAGTGAGAGAAATACGCTTACTACTGTTTTGGGGAATGTTTGTCTGGAGAATGAGTTTAAAACCTCACTATACAGAAATCTGCAACCTCTGGTATTTGTGTTTTCATTTTTGGTCAAAGACCAAGAGGAAGAGGAAATGCTGTTTATCAGAAGGACCTGCAGGTGTTTAAGGCTGTGGTATTAACTCCAGGCATTAAGATGCAAAGGACAGAAGAGGGGTTTTCCAGTACATTTTACTATTCTGCCTCCTTTTGCCTGCCCTTGTGTTCCTTAACCTCTTTGTACCTGGGTTTCGTACCCGTAAATGGAAGCGACGATTTCTGCTAAATGTTTTGATTTCTCAGTGAGACAATAAGAACAGACAAGTCAGGGCTGGTTACTTCTGGCTTTCAGCAAGTTGGAGGCCATAAGTTGCAAAGACAGATACTCACCTGTTGTATTAGCTCTGCAGTTAAATTGGCTTTATAGGGCTTTGGAAGACAGAGTAAAGAGAGATCACTGATACTGATGTGGGACAAACACACACACCTTTGGAGCAGATGCTTTGTGGACCTGTGGCAAAATTTCTGGTGCTGTTTTAGGGCAAGGTCAGTGGCTACATAGGGAAGAGCCCTGCTCTACCCAGGGAGCAGTTCCTGTGCAACCAGACAGCTCTCGCTGGAGGTGGAAATTGGGCAGGCTGTGCTTGGACACCTGGCACGGTTAGGTGCCTTTTGGAGAAGAATCCGAAGTGGCAGTCTCTGTGACGTGCATGCCAGAAAAATCTCTGTAAAGGTGTTTAACATCTTGATAACTTTTTTTTTTTAATCCTATCCTTTTGAGATCTAAATGTTAAAATAGCGAAGGTTGTGTTATTCCTGTGCTGACATCTCCTGGGATGACTTTCCCATCACATGGAAGTAATGCTTTGAAGCTGGTCTCTTTACTACTTGTTGTCTCTTATAATCTTTCTATTCTCCCTAAAGCATCTTGTATCAGACTCCTTTCCTTCTCCACTTCCTTTGTAACTGCATGGCTCTGTATCCTGAATGACCCAAATATATACAGGGAGAAAGGATTTACAGAAATCAGAGTAGCTTACAGTGTCTTTTGCAATCAGAAGCTGCAGGAGGGTGTGAGGAACAAAGGTGAGACTCTTCCCAGCTCTGTGTGTGCTTGTTTTCCTCTGTCCCTGGCCCAGGAAAGTAACTTTCCATTTGATTATAGACATAGCAACACTTCTGTTGCTGAGCCTGATCATCAGAGAAAGCGGGCACTTGGCACAATGATCTCTCCTTGTTTTGGTCACTCAGTTGGCCTTTCTTTCAGGACCTATTGTGCTTTGTGGGTGAGGTGGAGATGCTGTTGCTTGCTTTGGATACTGTCCCTCTTATGATCCCCTCAGTCCTGTCCAAGCCTGGCAGTATTACGAGTTGTGATGCACAAACACATCACTCCTATCTCACAGGCGCTTTTGGTGAGACCAGCGCCTGCTTTTCCTTAAAACAAAGCTGGAAGCAGCGAATGCCAGACCTATAGGAAATTGTTCCTGGCCTGGAAACAAAAGCAGAGGGGAAGCCTGCCACAGCCAGACAAAAAAGTTATTGGAATTAAAGGCACCTGTTGTCCCCAGCTGTGCACCGGATGAAAGTACATAGTGCCATTTGCTGGGCAGACCTGTACCTGCTTCTGTTTTCAGGGAATTTTGGCTCCTGCAGCTTTCGCCCTGCTGCTTTGAAGAGCCAGTTTGTTAGTGTAGAGCCCAGGGTGAGTAGGTAGTTATTCAGGGGAGAGGGAGAAAGTGGGAGTGTCACATGTGAGAAACAGGAATCCCACCTTTTTCAGGCCTCCCTGAATTTTTGTGTCATTGGGGAGATGGGACCAGGTGTGCTTTCTGCTCTCCGCATCCCTTCAGGGCTTTTATTCTGAGTCTGCTGCATTCTTTGTGTCAGAGGCCTGTGAGAAACACATGACAACCATGGTAAAAAGGAACTGGAAGAAGGAACTGGGATTTACATTAACTTAAAAATAATAATGCTCTCTTCTTTTTCATGAAGTATTGTGTACAGTTCTGGTGTCCTCAACATAAGAAGGACATGGAACTGTTGGAACAAGTCCAGAGGGCCATGAGAATGATCAGGGGGCTGGAGCACCCCCCATATGAAGACAGTTGGGGCTGTTCAGCCTGGAGAAGAGAAGGCTGCGTGGAGACCTCATAGCAACCTTCCAATATCTGAAGGGGGCCTATAAGGATGCTGGGGAGGGACTCTTCATTAGGGACTGTAATGGCAGGACAAGGGGTAGTGGGTTCAAACTTAAACAGGGGAAGTTTAGATTGGATATAAGGAAGAAGTTCTTTACTGTAAGGGTGGTGAGGCACTGGAATGGGTTGCCCAGGGAAGTTGTGAATGCTCCATCCCTGTCAGTGTTCAAGGCCAGGTTGGACAGAGCCTTGGGTGACGTGGTTTAGTGGGAGGTGTCCCTGCCCATGGGAGAGGGTTGGAACTAGATGATCTTAAGGCCCTTTCTAACCCTAACTATTCTATGATTCTGTGATTCTGTGTTGCCCTGCTTATATGTGATTTTGATTCACTCTCTACTGAACAAAATTAATTGTGCATATGGCTCTACACATCTCATACTGAGCAGACCTGTGGCAGTAATGCCTGCCTGGGTGTTTGCATGAGTGCCCATCACCTTTCCTGTCTGCTTCTAACGTGTGGACAAAAGATTGAAATGCAAAATGTGTGCACTGTGGCCAGATTCCCACCAGCATATAGGGAAAGCAGTGCACATGGGGGTGCGTGTGTGCACACTTGCCCTGCAGGTAGAAGACCCAAGTTTATGGTCATTGGTTTGAGCTTTGTCTTTGAAAGATGTCGTTGGTGGAGTATGATGTTGCTGAGCAAAAATGAACGCTTGTAAGTGGCAGTGCTTATAAAAATTATGCACTTACTGAGAAATGCTTCTGTGGTCTTCATTTCATATGGCCCCTTTGCAATTACACAGATTGTTTTTGAAGACTTATAAAAGCATTATGGTCACAGTAGTCGTGGTTCACATAAAACCAATAATGTTTAACCTCTCCTTTAGACCCAGAGAGGCTGGACAATTAAAACCTGATTCAAACTCAGCTGGGAGAGTCAAGATGAGGCTTTACAGTAGAAGGTTAACCAGGTTGTTGTGCCTCTGTGTGATGAGGATTTGCTGCTCTAAGAGGACAGGCTGTAGCTAGCAGCTGAATTCATCTGGATCCCTTAAGAGGACTTTTGTTGCTATAGACATCCTTTCCTGGGAGGAAGGTGTCAGGTCTGCTGTCCTGATTACTGGCTTGGTATCTCAGGACTGAGGCCTAGGGAAACAGGTTAGAAGAGACCTTTGGAGGTTGCCTAGCCCACCCTCTACTCAAACCAGGGCCAACTTAAGTTACTCTGTGACAAGAACTGCTGCAAACTGAGTGATGCATGCAGCTTCTGATGGCTCAGAAGACTGCCAGGAAGGGGTGATGCCAGTTCTCCTCTGGATGCTTAATGAATCTTCTGCTTTTTTGTAATTAAGTGCTCGTGTCTGCTCTATCCATGCAGACTCTAAAGAGATCTTGAGAGGTGACTGTGTTAAGGAGACGCATACTAAAGAAAGTAAGCCTGAAAGTGTAAGAAGGGATTTTTGTTTTCCCAGAATTTTTTGGAAAAAGAGTGCACTAAGTTAGGATTTAGTCATTCTTCATACGCATGTAGTGTAAGGCAGCTTCTTGCATTTCCAGGGCTGCAGGTGAAACGTGCTTGTGCATGTGCTGACTACCTCTGGAGCATTTTGGTTTTCCTTCCCAAGGAAGGCATGTCTTCAAACTACAAGGACAGACCTACTGGCAAAGCTGGAAGGCCTGAGCTGGCCAGCCTGGCTGGTGCTCAGGGAAAACAAACTGCAGCGTGTCTGTGTAAGAGTGGAAGAAAAAGGATAACCCCTACTTATCCTCTGGTTTAAATCACTTTTTGAATTCAGTAGGTAAAAAACTTACAGAAACTCTGCCCCTTGTCATGCTAAATTAGGACTATTTCCCTAACATTCATTGTGGGTATATCCCAGATGCAGTATCTGAAGCCTGAGCTTTAGCTACTGAATGTTGGTCCTTGGTGTCTTTTTTTTCATGCCTCCCACTCTAAGGAAGTTGCAGGTAGACATCTCTCCTCAGAAGGATCAAGCCAGTCATCCCTGAGTTTAGACAGAAAAGGTATTGGTGCCTGCACTATCTTTCCCTAGCTATTAGGAGCAGCTTGCACTTTGAGAGAGGATTTCAGGTGCCAGGCAAGAGGTTGTGGTTCTCTTTTGAGTTAGCTTCTGTTCAAATATAAACAGATAATACCTCATTTCTGAAACTTTCTTGCTAATTGGTGATGCTGTAAAAGCTACCTTGGGAAGGTACTGATGACCTTGATGCATAGAGGGTCATAGATAAAGCGTTCCTTTTGAATCTTTTGCCTTTAAATATGTTGCTCCTCAAGAATCTGCAGGAGTAAAGACTCTTCAGCTTCGGGGTGATAGGCAAAATGCATTTTCCTTAAACTTCAGATTTATTTAGGGGGAGGTAGTAGTGGGGCTTTTTTTTTTCCAGAATTAACAAAGCAGAGCATAGGAAAGATGATGCTTTCCACCTACATCCCTTGTCTGTGCGCACCTCTTCCTTACAGGCAGTCTGTGGGCTACAGGAAACGTGACTGCAAAATTCAGTAAACGTGCATTGCTTTGGGAATATGCATGGATATGATGCAAAGGAAGGAAAGGAGAATTCAAAGACAAATATTCCGTACGATGGTAAATCAGAGGCTGCCTACTGCAATTAGGAGCGGTGCTTCTGGAGTTTTTTCATGGGGTGTTAATTTCTTCATAGTTTGAAGTAATTGAGTGAAATTGAATTTATCTTTTCTTCCTTCTCTAGGGAGAACACAAGGGACTGACTCGTTTGGTCCCACCCATACTTTATTCTTCTGCAATGTATTTATAGCCTCTGCAGAGGGCAAGGAAGAAGGGAGGCCTTGGAGAAACACTGGGGCTTAGCCTTGTTTTACATTTGAAACCCTGGCTTTAACCCATTCCTCGCTCAGCGGCACCACGGGTAGCTGAGATTCAGTCTTTCAGCTTTGGCAGATAGAGTACATCTCTTGCTGTTCTATAAATAAAATATGCGTGTTGTTAACTCTGCATTATTACAGAGTAGCTGCCCTTCAATATTTATGAAACTGTCAGCGGTGTTTGTGTGCTGGTCCTGTCTCTGTGCTGTGACAGCGTGTGCATGTCACACCGGCATGAAGCTCCCATCCTCTCCAGAGGTGCTCTGGGGGCTCTGCGGTGGCGGTGGGTGAAAGGAAGAGCAAGCGCCAGCTGATGCTTTCACATTCACTGTGCTGAAGAGATAAATGGAATTGCCAGAGGGTTACTAATACCCTTTAAAAGAAGAAATACTCTCTCTCCCAAAAGGATGTGGAAAAAATTAGAGCAATTACATTTGTATCATGAACCTCTGTACCAAAGGGAACAGGGAAGGGGAGTGGGGAATGCAGTGGAAGGAACAGGATATGGAGTTCCCTTTCTGTGCTTCAGACTAAATAGCTGGGCTTAAAACTGGGACAGGAGAAAATAGGGATCAGTATTTTTTTAATCATTTTTTCTCACAAACGTGGGGATGGGCAGGGACTGTTTTCCAGTATTCTTATGATGTAGAGTATGATAAAGCTGCATATTCCGACAGAATACGGTGCTGCTCCTGTACAGCTGTGTCAGTGTACACAAAGAGAACAGGCTCTCTCTAGCACCCTGTGTTGGTAGAGCAGCACTTCTCAAAGTGAGAATGAAAGTAAAGGTGGCGCTTTTTCTTATTATTGTTAATGCCAATTGATTTTTTCTTTATGAAACTGAATTCTCTCTGCTGCAGCCTCTGCCACGGCATAACTGGAGATGCCCTGCTTGCAAATGTCTGTGGAGTCAGTCTATTCTCCATCTGTAAGTAATGTTTTAGTGTTTAATGCAATTTATCTTCACTCAAATTGCAGAAGATGTCAACACTAAAACATTTGCTACAGACATCATAAACCCGAGACATTGGCAGGCACCACTGAACAGAGCAGGAACAGTGGCAGGGAATACATATTTTTAAACCATCTGGTATGCAAGTGCTGTTGGATCAAAAATTGACACGGTGTTAAAAAACTCACCACTGTTTGTCAGATGACCTTTGGGCAATCAACAGGAGAAGCCGTGCTGCATGTAAATGCACACGAAGTAATACGTCCTGTCTAGGTTCATACTTCTGGGCCTTGTTCTCTCTTCCCAGATTTCACAAACTAATAGGCTTATTTAGCAACATTTAGAAGAAGCTTGGATAAACCAGTGCCTTGAGGGCTTTTGCTCTCTGAATGCACACTTTCTTTCCTCTGTGGCCTGCAGGGAAGCAGAGCTGCGAGAGGCATGGGTGGGAAAGATCCCTGTTCTTTTTTCTCCCTTTGTCTGTTTTGATGTTTTGCTTTCTGTCCAGTTTTCCCTTTGTCAGGAGCAGCTTGCCTGGGTAGTACATACACATGCATGTGCGCACACAAACACCAGTGCTGCTCTTTGTTTTATCTTTGTGGTCTATCTGTAGTGGGAAAGAGGACTCATGGGGCTCTTCATGTTTTGATGGAGAAGCCCCTTGAAAACAAGTAGCTGCGTTATTGCCAGTCTTTGGCTGAGGTTACCATATACTTCAGCAGGGACATTTCTGCAGGCAGCTGTTCCTGAAATAAATGTTGCAAAGTCTCGAGAATTTTCCCCTTTCCTTCCCAGTGGATTTCCAGCTCATTGCTGACCATGCATCAGGTGAGTGTGCAGTTACTGCTTCCTGTAAGCATCAGCCAGCATGAGAAATGGTAACATTTCTCATCTAGCCCCTAAAGCATGATTGAAACTAGGGGCCAACCGAGCTAGAAGTCTGAAAGGCTGAGTGTGTGCAGTCTCCCTCAGTTCCAGGTGCTTCAGAGTGACCCCAGAGAAACAGCTCCTGGCATTAAAAAGCCAGCTACTGCAAAAGCCCCATGCCAGGCCTGGCCACCCCCACACAGAGCAGCCATGATTCTGCCTTTCATGGATTCTGTCTTTCAAGGCTTTAAAATGCATTGGTAAAAAACAATGAAAGGAAAATGAAGGTACCCTCTTTCTGCAGTGGTGACAGATTGTCCTACAGCATCTCCCTGTCTCAAAAGGCATATAAAATATCGTATGCACAGCAAGCTTTTGGGACAAACATCCCATTACTGCACAGATATATGAAGAAATCTTCAGCACACCCACATTTTGCTTTAGATTTACCTTTTTTTTTTTTTTCCTTTGGAGAATGAGGTAATTTCCAGATTAATGCTGTCTCTTTGTGAACAGACTTAACTGGGTTGCTCTAGATCTCTTTGTCTTGGAGGATGAATAATACACAGGTGATAGCAAGATGAGTCATTTGCTCCCTTAAAAGCAGCTGATACTATGTTTTCATTAGGCAAAATATTAAGTGGCTCAAGTATGGATTAAGCACCTGAGTTTTACAGTCTGTGCCCGCTAGGTTTGTGTGTGTGGGAAGAGCCGTATCTCCTGGAAGGTGAAGTTGCTCTCGGTGAATTTACTGTCAGCATTTTGAAAGCTTTTCTATAGACAGATATTCCTTGCTGAAAAGGAGCATTACTCAGTTGCAGACTGGGTCCTCTAGGAGAAGGGATGGCGTGCCCAGGAGTCCTTGAGATTATGAATGGGATATGTTTAAATGAAGTTCATCCAGAGCCCTTTGAAGGGCTCTGGACAGTGAGATAAACAATTAGAGCAAGGACAGGTCTTCCCTCCTGCACACATGCACTAGCAATTTCTGGTTTTGTATAAGTCTTTTGACAGAAATGCATGTGAACTACACGTTCTACCTCCTGGGACCATTGAATAAAATGGGGAGGTGATACAGGGTGTGCTGAGGGCATTCTTAGAAATCGTTTTCCTTATTCCCATAAGAAAGATACTGATATATCACAGAGATCTCTGGTTCAGGCTTTAAATAAGCTAGAGACAAAGTACAAACCTATTTTTAGGTGACTTTAAAATATCCTGACATGTTTACCAAGCTGGCTTCAAACCAGCTAAAACATTTGTAAACAGTTAATGCAGTATATTGCTGAGACAGAGAATTTTGGCTTTTTTAAAGTGTAGGTTACTGAGTGCTTTTCTTCACCACACAAGCACTAAAAAGGAAGGAAGATACAAATGTAAGCAACGTTGACACCCAACGCAGTGTCAGTCTCCAAGCATCCTCTTGGATGCATCCTACCTAGCATCGCAATACCTTCTCCAAAGTCACATTCTGTCTTCAGGCACACATTGAAAAGCAAAACAAAATTGCACTATACAGCCGTCATTCTAGCTTTCTAGTGCTGTATTGCTTAATAATTTAAGGACAGTGATAGACTAAAAATTGCAGTCTTAGCAGCTTCACATCACCTACATTAGACAGAGGGTGAATATCATATTTATTATGTACTCAACATTTCTTGATTTTATCAAGACAAAGTCTTCTATGCATTAGACACTATATCACTTAGAAGAGCTCAGCTGTATGTTACATATTACTAACAAAGCCATTTATAATCAGTTTAAGGGGCTGGTGTTCCTTGTCTCTGCTTCCCCAGTGCTGCTCACAGGGCATCACTGGAAGAAACATCAGCTCTACTGGGACAGCGCAGATTGAGAGAGAGAGGAGCCAACTCAAGTATGGCAAACAGTGTCATCATGCTATCATGGCTTTCCCTTTCCCCACCAAGGTGCCTGTCCTCAGTGGATCCCTCTGCTTACACCTCTGGCACAGGAACAGTCCAGCCCTACTACTCTGCTGGTTAGGTGGTGTGATTTGCAGACTAAGGTGGTGTTCTGTAGTGTGATGCTTTTGTGTCTTTCCAGTTACGAGGTTGATTTTTCTATTTGGAAAAGTGTGAGATCAGTGCAGGGTTAAGAGGTCATGGGAATCACTTTTTAGGAAGGCAGTTTATGAGTTCAGAAGCCTTTGGATTCAAGTGACAATATGTCTTAATGTTATTTTCTCACACTGGTAAGGTTTTGTCAGAGTACTAAACCACAAAAATACATTCATCTCTCTTGAGAATGCAGGTGCTTTATGGGGCCTGCTATTGACTGTTGCAGAGAAAGGATGTGATTTCAGGACTTAGATCTGTAGAGAGAACTGATTTACTCTGGAGATTACAGTATTTCCATAAACATGGCAGGGAATATTGTGATAATGGTGATGACACATACAAGAAAAAAAATACAAAATCTGCTTTCTTCTTCTCATGCTGGTTTCTTCTTGCAGGCTTTGTGATTTTAGCTAGATTTTGGGTTTTGGCTGACAGTCATCCTACAATCTCTAGCTCAGCTGGAGTTATGTGTGTGAATTCCTCTTGATTTTCTCAAAGAATTCCCAGTCTCCTGTATTTTGGCATTACTGTTAGATGCTTGCCGCCTCTCTCCAAGCTCTGGATTATGCTGCTGGCTGGCTGAGTTGCAAGAATCTGCTCCCCTTTTATGCTAGCGATGATAAGCTGTTAATACAGGTGCACTGTGCAGCCTCCAGGTGCCTTCTTTGAAAAACCCTCTATTTTTCACCAAGAATTGAATTGCTGCCTCTCTGAAGTTTTACATCTCCAGTGTTCTGTGTTGCGGCGGGGGGACAGCAGCCTTTATTTCCACCAGGATGGTGCGAGAGTTGGCTGTCACAGCACAGTTACAATACTGTACAATGCAGCTGCCAACCCCAGTAAATCAGCGCTGGTACTCGCTGGGTCACCGTCTTATTCAGTGTGTAACTCTTCTCACTGACGCAAAACTCATTTCCAAAATGCGGTATCGGTCAGCTGAATTTGCAGGACCCAGAGATCAGCTAAATGTCACCGTGTCATGGTAGCTCACATTCCCCTGCAATGTGGCAGCGGTGACAGGGTTATTAATAGGTGTAGGTACCTGTTCTGTATGCTTTATGGGAGCACAGTGGGCATAAATGGCAGTGAAGGGACTTGTTTGTGGGTTGAGTGACTTCATGGGATAACAAATGTTAGCGGCTGCCACGCTGTCAAGGACACAATTAATTCTGGTTGCGCAGTACAGTTAATTTGGTATGCATCTCAAATGTTTTCAATGAGCTTTGCATGCAGATCCAGTGGACCATAAGAAGAGTTTCTTTTTAGCCCTCAAATCTGCCTCATCTATTTTAAAGTGATTCTAAAGGGACTTGACAGTGTCCCTTTATGTGAAAGAGAGCCGCTGGTTGAAGTCAGAGGCGCTATGCTCCCTGCTCTCTCTCCCTAGGGACACTTGGGCTGATTGCCTTTTTGTAAGACTCCAAACTCTTCAGTATCAGCCTCCTAATCAGCTCCTGAAGCCCTTTAGGTGCAGGACCATACCCCACAAGTGGTAATCTGTAGCCAGATTCCTGCCTTCGGGGAGCTCCAGTTAAAGGGCTGTGCTGGCCCTTATTACTGGCAATGAAAGCGTGGTTTAACCATTCTTTCAAATCTTTCTCAGGTATTTCTAGGGCATCAATTTTAAAATTAAAGCACCTAAACCAAGAATTCAGCTTTGTATGAGGTCCTCTTCGTGTTGGAAAAGTGTACTGCATTTTTTATGTTTATTTAGTTCGCAATAAGGAAACAGTAACACACAGAGTAACAGATTTTTAATGACCATCCTTCCTAACCACCCTCTGTGTCTTCTGTTTTCTACTGAGGTTGGTGAAAGTCAAGTTTGTTGTTAAAACAGCAAACTTGGTAGCAATGGGAACAAAGAAAGAATGAATTCCTTATTTAGGAACTCGCTTAAGAGAGGAGAGGGGGGAAAAACTCCTCTTAAAAGATAGGGGGAAGGGGCAGTAACTTCAGTGCAGCTATTAAGCCATATTATTGGGACTCTTGGTTTGTTCTTAATGGAGGGAAATTAGCAATGCAAATATTTCTAGTCACCAATTATCCATGATATAAATAGGTCGGAAATTTGCACTGTTAATACCAGCCGTGTTGAAACCTTTTCTCAGCAGTTGATCAGCAGAGAGATTTGGGTTGGTTTTTTTTTCTCTGATTTGTATTCCTGTGGCTTGTTAAAGGCTTGAAGTGGGGGAGGAGAAGGAGAGTAGGAGAAAAACAGATTTAATGGGCTGTAAGGAGTAAAACTCTTTTCTGTTACTTCTACTGTAAACAGAACAATCAGCTGAAGCCTGACTTTGTTTAAAAAGGCAAAAAAAGGCAAAAAAGTAAATAGCAGTGATTCTCCTGCGCTGTTGCTCTTCCACAGTTGTACTTCCTTACAGGGTTTTATGCTTTAAATACAAACAAAGAGGCATTAAAGGCACATAACTGCCAGAACAGCGCTCTCCAGCCAGTCTTTCTGCAGAAGATATTAATAATCCAGGCTGTGGGAAGAGATGTGGGGAGATGGGGGTGCCATTGGAAGCCATGCATGCCTCAGTCACCCCAACTCTTCATCAGTAGGTCTCAGAGCTTTTCAAGGCACTTGACTAGTTCAGAAGCTACTTTAAACCATCAGATTTTGTTGAATGAAATATCTTGGTTAAGTACCAGATGTTTCTTTTGAAAATTCAATCCAGGCACAGACACAGGGAGGGGATGTGCCTGCTTTCCTGTCTGCTGTGTAATTGTTAATCGTATGAATTAAGTGATTGTGGGTTTCATGTTTTGCTCCAATCTGCTCTTTCGTGTTGCATGCCCACTAAGAAACAGCAGCTTTTCTGGTGCAGAAAACCGTGAGATAACCCAACATGGTCATACTAACAGACCTTTTGTGCCTTTTGTAAATTCGGTATTGGTATTATAGGAGGCAGTAGCTCAGGCTGTGGAATAGCTCTGCTGTCCTACAACATACTTGCTGTCTCTCAGAGAGGAAGGGTCTCAGCCTTGGGTAATTCTTTGGAGTAGCCATATGTTTAGCATTTGAAAAATGAATAAAAGGGAAGATAAAGGAAATTTTAGGCTCATGTTTACAGCCTTATGGAGAATATAAGCCGCTGGTTGGAGGGAGGGGTAAGCCCTAAGCTGCTAGGACATCTGCTATATTAAGGCTTTATGGTGTGCCGCCACTGCCGCAGTGAACTAGGAGGATGGGGTTAGAAGCTGGCTGCACAGGTAGGTTGCATGCTGGTTTTTTTCTCTGGAGATCCCTAGCATATGGTCAGAACAGTACATACGTTGTACGTGAATAACTGTACAGCTGTGAGGTGGTGTCACAGTGTTTTAACACTAATGCAGTGAAAATGTCTCTTTATTTGAAGAGCATAAAGGAACACCATACGAACTCAGGCCTGAAGTCAGAAACCCTTGTTTATCTTCTTTGTTTCATTCCAACTTCCAGACCAGCACCCTTGCTGTTGAACCCGGACTCACAAACCACTGTAACTCTGCTGTGGGTTGCTTGGTGAGCAGTTCCTTTAGTTGCAAAGGAAGTGTTCCAGGCGAAGGATTGCCTTCACTGGTATTTTTGGAGTGCCAGACTGAGGCTTGGATTTGTATGGTGCTCTATATCAGTTAAGATTTCTCTGGAAGGACAGTTGTGTTATTTCCTTGACACTTCTTACCCCTTTGGCTTTTGTGGAATTAACAGTGATGCTCACAGAAGTTTGTGAAGATGGCATTGGCAAGCCAATGAGCAATGCTCTGTGCCATCACGTTTGTGTGCTGTGGAGTAGGAGTGTTTGCAAGGGCTTTTCAGTAGTGTGTGGATGTGCTAACAGGCCAGGTCAGGCTGTGATCACTGCCTGCAGCCCAGGACAAATTGCTTGGAAAGTTGTGAGACTGTGCAGGTTGTGTGTGTGTGCACATTTGACTGAAGCAGGGCAAAGCAAAGTGGTCCTTATTGCTGATTATATTAGCCTTGTAGTTAAAAAAGCACTCTGCAGCAATGATTAACTACACTCATGCATGGAGGAGGTAACTGGAGGCTTGGGGTTTATGCCTCTGGTCAGTAGCTATGTGATCTGTGTGTTATGGATCATACAGTTTTATACAGGAACATTTTTAGCCTGGTTGTAATATCCTATTTCATCAAAACTCACCCTTTGAAGGAACAGCACATATGTGGAAAATGATGTTCACAGAGGTTTCTGCTCCTCAGCCTTTCCCAGGAAGAGCTGTAGCAGCTGTTCGTTCTGGGATTGCGCTGCTTTTATTACTCTGTTCTCTGCCGCTGTGTCATATCAGGCCATTGGTCTATCTACTCCATGGCTGTGCCTGTTCATGTTCAAGATCTCACCTGTACCCACTCCTGCACTTAGCTCAGCAACTAGCACCAGAAACATGCAAGGAAGATGAATTTCTCCTGTCTGTCCCTTCCCGTCTCCTGGCATCTGCTTGTGCCTCAAAGCACTTACCCTTCAGTAGAGGCTGGACATGAGGAGCTGTGCTACCATAGTGCTTCTGCTGACAGAGTCCTAAAGAGACTCTGGTGTTGTCCTGTCATCTCCCTCTGTGAATTCATGATACGGTCCATGTGCACCTGTTTCCTGAAGAGCCTGGGAATCTGCATACCTTGAGAACATTTTATTTCAGTGATTCAGAAGGGAGCATCATCATCATCTGTCAGAAACACGTTATGAAGGCAGAAGGGAAGGCAGCTTGTCTCCGCATGCTTAACCCGATGAGGAATAGCAGCTCTCGAGGGATAGCAGTTCCTATTTAAAAGCTAAAGAATGATGATTTTCTTTCAGATGTCCTCAGAGATTTACATGTCATTAGCCCATGCTCCCAAACCTGGCGGACCCAAAACTGGACCAGAGTACTAATCCTCTCCTGAAAACAAAGGTGACAGAGGTCCTCCCTCTCACTCGGAGGTTAGCAAAAAGTACAAAATTGTTTGAGAAAAGCTAAGCAATTGCATTCCTGTTGTGCTGCTTTCCCCTTGTGTGTTGTTCACTTTAAAGCCCTTTGTGCAGTTTAAGGAATAACCTGTGTTAAAACAATTAATATTTGGATCTTGGATGCTTAAAGGAAAAATATCTCTTAAGTTGCAGAAGTGACAGCAAGAGTTGGGAAGCATACCCACCTTGGGATGAGGCAAGACCTCTGTGATGGCTGTTCAGAGGCACCGCTGGGCTTGAGTTGTCTTAGCTTTGGAGCAACTCATAGCAAGCAACAAGAACATGAAGAAAGAAACCAAATGCTAACGCAGAAGCAAACACTTTGTGAAGTTGTACAACTCTTGGCTCTTAAGTCTGTGATTCAGTGTTTGTTTGGGGATTTTCCCCCATGAGTAGATTTTCCTGTCTACTTGTGCAGATGTCAGGCAGGTGAAGATGGAATGATGGCAGAGTAGCTTGCTGATGGTATCATCAAACTTTTTAAGTGATGTACTTCTGCAGAGCAAAAGTGGTACTGCTGTGATAGTTCACTTTGCTTGGGAAGCCAAAGAAGTCTTGAGAGTCCCCAGGCCAGGAGAGCTTATTGTGCAGAGCAGTGCCAAGTGATGCTTTCTGCACACTTTGTTGGCATAGCAGCATGGCAAACTTCTGGAAAGGGCAGAAGTGAAGAAGATACAAATTGCCAAGCCCAGATGGATTGGGAAAAGTATGTGTGTGTTAGCTCATGCACAGCATATTGATAACAACATCCTTTTCCAGCATGCTGAGCCTGTTGTCACTGTGTGCCAGTCCCTGAATTTCATATGTTACTGCCTTTGCTTAGAAAGCTTAAACACCTTATCCTTTCCTTCAAGGCTTTCGTGCTTGCATCTTGGTGCTTTTGTCTGTCTGTCATTGCCTCCTCCTGTCTCCTTAAAGCTGCCTTTGTTGTCTTTTTTTCACCTATGACTTCACCTTTTTCTTATCACTAAGAGTAATCGTGAGGCTGGAATAACCTGCTTGCGACACCACTGGGTCCCCTGATGGGAAAAGCCCACTGCAGTACAAAGTGGTGATGCAGAAAAAGCCCGCAGTGTGTTCAGTCACTGTTTCAGTTGCTGTTGATAGAGGTACAAGATGACCTGGGTTTGTGTTGTGTGCAGATGTTGGTATGTGCTGGTTTCTTAGAATTAAGGATGTTGGATGTCACATACAAAGGCTGTGCATTGTTAAATTGTAAGGCCTAAAAATTGGATTCTCCAGTTTAATAAAACTATAAATGCCAGGGAAGCCCCAGATAGATCTTACTCTCTTGCTAACATTTTTGAATGGTTAACCCAATTAAAATAAGCCTAATACTTGTGTTAAATAAAAATAAGCTTTTAAATTGGGACAGGATTTTGTCTAGAAAGACTTAGGGTGTTGCTAAGCTAATTCCAGTTAGTGTGGATTTATGGGAAGTGCTTCCATCTTTTGACACTGCAAGTTTAATTAATAAAGATAACTGCAATAGTGATATACTAACTTCTGTATGCCTTTGGACTTAATGCTTCTGATTGAAATATGCAGTGCTGAATGGTAGGGTGTCAGACTTGCTCAATGACCAGAATCAAAAGCAGTTCTTGTTGGACAGTCATCAAATAGGGATGTTTCTAGTGAGACTCAGCAGAGGCTCGCACTGGCTCCACTGCTAGTCAACACCTCCATCAAAGAGATGGGAAATAAATCTTCTAATATTTGTGGATGACAAATGTAAGCAGATGATGGGTGCAGAGGGTAAGGTTTTTATGCAGCTGTATAAACTAAGAGCTTTTCCAGAGCTACTCTGCACAAGGTTGGGCAGAGTAATCTTTGGGTAGAGTAATCCAGCTTTCCATTATACAGAAGCATCTCTTTTTCATGCGGCACATGCAGCTGCCGGGGATTTCTTGTAACTTGCCCAGCCTTTCAGCCTGGTAGCATGGACTGTAATGTGGTCCCTGAACCTAGGCAGGGAACATACAGTAAGGGAAAATCCCCCTCTTTGGTGTTGGGAAAAGCAAAAGAGCACCCAGTTTTCTTCTCTGTGTTTTAAGAGGAGTGTTAAATTGGAGGTAAGAGAAGTGCAAACGTAATCTTAAGGTTGAGAAAAATATGATATTATGGTAGACTGGAGAATGTGAATTTGCTTTCCTTATTAATATGAAGATAGGGAGGAATTTGATTATGGTATATAATTAATTTCATGCGGGGGGAAGAAAAACTTTTTAAGGGTTTCTTAATCAAGTGAAAAAAAAACGTATTAGAAGGACATAATAGCTGGAAACTTTAAATGATGGTGAATTCAAGTTGAAGCAAGGTGGAGGTTTCTAGCAGAGAAGGTGAGCAACTGTTAGAACAATCCACCACTGGAAGTGACAAATTTTCCATCTCTGGGTTACTTTAATGACAGTGATAGTGATGTTTTAAAGCATAAGTTTACCGTATGAATAGTAAGACTATGCTGCTTTACAGTCTGTGATGAAACAAGGTATCAGGCAGATGATCTCATGTTCCTGCAAGACCTCAAAATCTCTTTTCTGTGTATCTGAGTGCACAGCTTTTCTTTGTATTCCTTGGCTCTGGTATATTGAACAAACCAGGGGGAAAAAAACCCCACCATGAATCCGGCACTGTTTCCAGTTCAAGGAAGTTCAGCAAGGCCAGCATACAGAAACGTGCAGGTGACAGCCTTAGCCGCAGCTTTGCAGGAAAGGTGGAGATCTTAAATGTGTGAGGGTGGGGAAGGCAGAAGATGGAGTGATTCCTGTGGGAAGGAGCAGGAGCAGAGCATCAGCTGAGCAGCAGGTAAAGAAGGTGATTAGTGGCTGGTTTCTTGGGTGGACTTAGGTCAAAGAGCAAGAGCAATTAGCTACTGTACTAATCAGGAGACAGAATAGCCAGTGTAGTAGCTTCACATGGTGAAGGTGAAAGAAAAATTGAAGGATTTTATTATAAATAGGATAGGAAATGCATAGCAGCCTGGAGGGGCAAGGAAGAGAAGCCTGAGGCCCAGCAACAGGGACAGCAGTAACACTGGCAACTGCCAAGGAAACTGAAGGAGAAAAAGGAGAGATGGGGAGGCGCTCAGCCTTCATCATGGTGTAGCTGCGTGACAGCAAGGCAAAATGTTCTAAAGAACAGCTTTGGAGGGAGCCTGGCCATATGATGCAGGGAGAAGTTTGAGATTTCTGCAGTCCCGCTGCCTCCCCACTATGTCGTACGTCTCTTCTGAAGGGAGTGCCTGAGGGTGCTATTGCGAAAGATGTATTGAATAAATATGGTACAATATAGTGCCCCTAATGGTGCCTGTCAGTCAATAGGGATCTCGCAGTATTGTAATGTGTTTACAGCACGGTTATCAGAAACTAAATGTCCAGGGATGAAGAGAGTAGTGTGCCAGTAATCTTGGCTGCTACTTCAGCTGAATGACAGATACAAATCCTGAACCCAAAAAAGGAAAAGTGATCTGGACAAAACAGCAGTAATCTGTCTGTAGATGCATTTTACAGCTAATCAAAGTTGGATATAACAATCTTGTAGCATCTGGCAGTCTATAAATAGTATGATGAAACCTTTAACTCTTTGACTTTCTAACAATGCTACTATGATTTAAACAACTCCCTTTATGTTTAACACTGAATGAGTGGAAAGGAGGACAAAAAAGAGAAAATTGTTGACTTGTGAGACCTTACATCTTTTTGAAGAGGCTGTCATCCCTTCATCCACACCAGTCTCAGCAGAGTGGAACTCTGATCTTTGGAAGACCTGTGCATTCTACAGACACTAAAGCCCTATGTCCAGAATTGCCGTCAGCACTTTTTCTTGCCTGCTTGAAGCTCACTGAGGCAGAAAACATCTTGGAAACAGATTTTCATCTTTAGGAGTTCAGTTTGTATCAAGGAGTTGTTAACGTAAGCAGACCTGTAATTATGTGAAGTACAGTAAGACTTGCTGCTTTGTAGCTTTAATAAAAGTCTTTGACAAAAAGGGTCACCTTTTAATATCATCCCTAACAGCCAGAAAGCTATAGTATCAAAACCCAAGTAGTCAAGTTCAAATGGGTTCTCCATTCCTTCTGAGGGACATTCTGCTGTGCGAGTCGTAGGTGTGTCGCATGCAGCATATATACCATGGAGCTGCAGAAGCACTGGGAACAGTCATTCATTGTTTCTTAATGCAGGAGTCGGAGCAGAAAGAGTGCAACCTCACAGCAGTTACCTAAAATTAGAAACAATATTTTAAGGCTAAACAATGTTTTGCTTGGAACAGTAGTTTGAGGCTTTTTGTACACATTATGCCTAACCAAATTTACATCCAACCTGATAGCATGAGAGATTCAGGGGAATACACAGCACTTGTTCTTACCCATTTTAATTCTCTTTGTATGTATCCCTGTTTCTCTTTAATGGATGCGGACCCTTTCAACAAGGGTTTCCTTGGTGATTTCTATAACTACTCTTCTTTACCATTCTTATGACTAAGATCTTATCAGATAAAGTTCTCTGGAATTCTGCTGCTGTTTTATGTGGCTCTTAATCTCAACTTTGCCTTGTCCATATGCAGTCTTCAATCATTATTATAGCTTGTTATGCACTGGTAATGTGCTTGGCCTTGTACATGGCAGCAAATGAGAACGTCTGCTGGAAGGATGAACTAATAGACTAGGGATGTGCTGAGAAACCTTAGAGGAGGGAGAAATGTGGAGGTCTTAGTCTTATATACGATTGTTACTACTGGCACCCTTCTGAGCACTCTGAGTGAGGTTTGAGGGAGTGTATTGCCTTTTATCATCTGTCCATCCAATACTTTGTTTTCATTCTGTTCTGTACTTTCAATTATGGCAAACTGAGATGGAAGAGGTTTTTGTGCTTCATTTCTGCAGCTCTTTTCTAATTCCTCACTGGGTTTGTGTACATATGGCTCTGCACCAGCGCCTGTTTGTGTGGAGAATTTGGAATCTGTTCACCAAAGGCTTTCCAATTGTCTCTCCTCTTTTGTCCACATGTGGAGCATCATTTGTGTAGCTGCGACACAGGAGACGGTATCTCAGGGGAGGAACAAGGATGCACACTCGTATTGAGAGTGATTGGCAGGGAGCCTCATTCTTAGAAATACTGTAGGAATGTAACACCAGAGCACTTGGGAAGACGAGAGAGCTCCCCTTCATTCAACTGTTGTCTAATGGAGTTTCAGCCTATTACCTGCAGTTAGGGACTGTATACATTATCTAGTGCATAATGTGGTTGATTGCAGGCTTTAAAGTAGGCAACAATGTTTGTAAATCAACAAAAGTTGATCAGAATTAAAGCTGAAGTATCAGTAAAAATGTGTAATCAGCTACTAGGAATAGTTTAGCAGCAGTCTTCAGTTAGCTTCCTCTAAAACAAGGCACTGGTGGTAATAATGATAAACGTCCTTAGAGATATTATGAATTGAACCTCAGTACTGACTTTCAGTAATATTTATTGTAAGACTCCGTGACCTGTTCAGTGTCCCCTTATGCACTGCTTATCTTCTGCTGCTCTTCGTATCCAAGATCTGCTTTGAATTTTTATAGAATACTCACTTCAGCTGTATTTTTGAAAGGGAACATGACATGCAGTCCTCTGGAGTCCTGTGAATGAGCATTTTATCGGTGAATCAGCCTTGAAATGTTGCAGTGCTGTTTTAGTATTTGTCAGCGTTTGTATAAAACCTGCACAAAGCCAAACCATAAAGAACTCAACACTTAAACAAAGAGCAATAAGCATCTGAATTGACCTGAGAGCTTGAGAGATTACTTGAGCTCAAAAATCACCATGGACATTTGTTTCAGTGCTTTTTCCTGGCCCTTGGTGGAGCTTGAACCTTTGCTTCTATGGAGAAAGCCTAGAAGCCCCCTCTCAGGGTAGCCCAGAAGCATGTTACTGAGGGACAGCTGCTTTTTCTAGTCATGCAACAGTACACTGAAATGGTAAAACATTGCTGAATACAAGGCTGCAAAATCTCCGCTAACAGTAGTTTTTCTGATAGAGCGATTGATTCTGATCCTGTTGAGTTGATGCTTTTTTCTGGCCTCTGTTAAAAGTAGAGGGTAGAGTGGATGTCATTTTGTTTGGTTAAAATAGAGAGATTTACTCCCACCTCCATTTCATCTAGCTTTAAGCTGGCTTCCAGCTGGAACAAAGCACTCCTTAGGTTTGGGCAGTGATATCTTGAGCTACTGGAAAGGGGCCAGTCCAAAGCACTTGATGTCAAGGAGGTTTAATATAAAGTTTCTCCACAGAAGAATGTGAACTTGGTGCCAAAGGCCTTGATTAAGACCATTTCTAAGCCTGTTGGACATTGTCAGATGCCTTTCCTGGTGGTTTAATTAGCTTTGTATGAAGGTTTCATGTCAACTCAGAAAACAAATGGGGAGAGAGGTTATTGCTGGCTGTCAAAGATATGTTAAAGTGTTATAAGAGTATTCAGCTTTAAAAGCATTTTTCTCAAGTATTAACCACAGTTCTCATAAATCACGGAATAACAGTTTCAAAATTATCCTATACAGGCTGTGCTTCATTATCATGAAGAAATCTTCATTATCTGAAAGCTTACATGAAATGGTGACTTGAGGTTTGCCTGAGCTGGGGGGACTCTGACAAATACACCAGGGGCATGGCAGAGCAGGTTGTGGAGGATTTTTCACAAGGGCAAAAGAAATAGGAAAGACAGAAGCTGGTTGACATTTAGAAATGCAGCTGCCAAGTATCACCATTGCTTAGCAGAAGGGAGGGTGGTCCGTGCTCAGGTGTCCTCTTGTCACAGGAGCCCTGTGGAGAGCTATGCCAGCACAGCCACCTCCAGGGTCTTCCTGAGGCCGCTTGCAGACAGGATACTGCTCTGGCACTTCAGCTTTGTGAGCATAAAGTGAAAATCAGTGCATGGTCCTGCCTTGGTATGGGACAAAACCTGACTTGCCTTGGGAAGTGCAACCCTAGTCTGGGCATCTAGCTCATCACAGAGGTTGGATGTACTGTGAGCACTAACGCAGCCCTGCTGTGCGCAGTTAGGGTAAAATGAAATGGGAAGTTCTGGCAGAGGGAGGGCAGTGGACAACACATGTGAAGCTGTGGCTAATGCTGCCTGCTGTGCCAGTGTCATAGAGGATCCTTTAATGATCCCACATGCCGTTTCTTAGAGGAGATCATGGGGGTGTTGGCAGATGGTTGCAGGGCTCAGGAGGTGCTGAGAGCAAGGGCGGCTTCGTCATTACTCCAGGTCCCAACATGGTAGTTAATCAGTTGATTTCTAAGTGGGAAACCTGAATTTCAGAGGCACAGGAGGAATCTCTCCTTTCTGACTGCGGCCAGAAGCACAGGGGCTGCTCTTAACAGCTGCTCACTCTGTTGCTCAGGTCCCACATCTGCTGTCCGGCTTGTGCAGAAAAACGTAACGTTTCCTGATGTGTGCATCTTCCAGAAGTGGAAGCATCAAGTGGAGCACAAAATGGGGTACCCTGCTCTATGGGTGAGGGGAAACCAAACCATAGGTGTAGGGTGGAAAGCTGAAATCACAGCCTGCCGCCTTGCTGCATCTGCTGCTACCCCAACAGGGAAGTTGTGTGTGCCACTGCAGCATGACTGATGTGCACCTATCATAGAGTAGGATTATAACCAAGGCTCAGAGATTACTGTTCTGTAGATCCCCTCAAATCTGGAATACTTCCGTCGCTTTCTAGTCAAGATGGACTTTCTTTTTCATACAGAGAAGATTGAAATCTATGTTGCCATTTCAGAAACGTAGATGATAATGATTTCTTTGTCATCTGAAACGTGCTGGTTTTGAGTATAACAGCTTGGCTTGGAGGAGGCAGCAGAGAGGATCCCACCTGCAGCATGTGTCTGCACACTTGCACGCACTCTTCACCAAACGCTGACTCCATCTGTCATGACAGAGTAAAAATAATTCCACAACACTGTATGCTCTGCAGTCTCACTAATATAGAGCCATGCTTAGTAATAAATCAAATGCCTAGGTGTCATGTTTCATCCTGTGCAATTAAACTTTGCAAAAAACCCTGAAAAATGTATTTTAACAGAAGTAGCAGTTCACTGTGAGAACCTCTAATGTGTGTTTGTCACGCTCAATTCAGAAATCCATGTGATGTGCTGAGACAGTGATTAGAGGATCATCATTTCAGTATTCATGGAGCTTCATGATTATTTAACAAAGTTCCAGGTTAGCTGTATGGAAAATACTAATCCAGGCTATTTTGTATGTGAAGTAAATATACGATTAAGCAGCCCATGTCAGATAAGTTGAAGTCAGCAAGCACTCTCTCCATTCTCTCTGTGCAGCAGTATAATGTGACATTTATCACGGTGGGCTGCGGTGCCTAAACCCTTGCTTAGGCTTCCTGTGTCAAGTCTTTGTAAAGCCAAAGCTCATGAGCTCATGTCAGGCAAGGTAACTCCTTCCTTGCAGTGCTGTTTAAGAAACACCTGCTCTAATTTGTGCCAGCCTCCTACCCCCACCAAGTTTAGCCAGCTTTTTCTGCGCTCTTCACTGTTTTCCAGAGGGTCTTCGTTGTTTTTGACATTTCTGTGATTGGGCACTAAGTAATATAAATTTGAGGTCATGAGGGAAAACATGTAATTCCAGATTGTTTTCATAGCTGGTGAATAAGCTCTGGCATTAGGATGTAGTTGTGATTCACTCAAGTAAAAAGTCATCAGCAGATCAAAATGAGACCTAAATACCTTGACAAAAGATATCTACCATGGCTGTTTTATTTATTTTTGTTTTCACACTTCATCTGTGAGCTTTACTTAAGGAAAACATTGTAATATTGTCTTTTAATGTTTCTACACTAAACAAGAGCACTCTTCCCAGGACTGCGAGAACTGGCATGCTGCTGAAATGTTCTGTAGCAAGGAGGACCCCAACAGTGTGTCTTTTCTTAACAGAACAGAAACAGAATACAAGCATTTGAAGGCCTTTTCTAATTATTATTTTTGTATAGCCATATCAAGAAAATAATGTGATGTTTTACAGTAAAATGCAGCATAGCCTGTGGAGTTGCTGCTGCTGATACTCTGTAAATAAAATATTTTGATGCAGTTGTGATGTGAAGCATCAGAACTGTCTGTCTCACATGGGCACTGTGTAATTACCCATCCTAATCGCAATTATGTAATCTATAATGTTGTTACAAGATTAGGGTATCTATTTGTGTAGCTGAATCCCTAAAACATTCAAGCCCTGAAAATTACAGTGGGAGAAAGACAGAAACACAAACGTTCGAAAACTACGTGTAGGAAAGGCCATTTGGGTTAGAAGACACACTTCCAAAATGAAGGATATTTGCAATCAAAGGTGGGGAGGCAGCAAGTGTAGGCACAAAGCAGTGCGCTGGCAGACAGGCTCATGTCTGCCCAGGACCACTGTGCGCAGTCATCCCAGCCATGCCTCTTGGGCCACCCAAAAGCTGTCATGATCACTGGGCTTGGGTCGTGCACGGCTCTGCCATGTGACTGCCCCAGAGCTGGGCGTCCCGAGGGGAAGATGCCACAGTGTAGTCTGTGCCACTGCTGGCTAAGGCTGGTTGCAATATGAAGGATCAGAGGTTGCTCCTTCCTCTGTAATTATCTGCCTCGTCAAGGAAAGCTGTTCAGTCTAGGTCAAAACTTGGTGCCATTTTCAAATTAAAGTTCATTTTTGAAGGCTCAAGTCTGACTTCTGTACTTCTGTGACAGCTTTTCAGTTAGAAGTGCAGTGAATTATTCTTTTGCTGCTTCCCTTGCCAGGTAGGGAGTGAATAGATTACCTGGGGTTCAGCCCTTCTTCTGAAAACAGAAGCCTCTCGCTCAAAGGGAGCCTGGTCATTGTGTGCCTCAACCCAGCCCATCATGTCAGGCTGTTACACTGTGTACGGAGGAGGTGTATGGAGAGAATTCAGTGAGGAAAAATGTTTTGTGCTTTAGGGAGGAAGCCGTATAGCAAGCAGGCAGAAAAGGTAGAAGATTTCACAGTGCGTATAACTGAAAAGGTCTCAGAAGAATAGAAGTCTTAGAGTGGAGGCTTTCATCATGAATGTGGATTTGAAAACAAGACTGGGTTTTTGACCTAACTTAAGCAATATGCACAGGGAAGATATCCTTGCAGAAGTGGTTAATGCAAGCGGAGGGGATGATTAAATGAGTTAGACCTTGTAAAAGGATCCGTTTATCAAGGCTGTGTACCGGGGGAGCTGCCATCCTCGGGAGGCTGGCAGGGGGATTTGCAAAGCCTTTCTTTTTAGGTCGTGGCTTCCAATTTGTCTTAGCTTGTTCCTGATTAAAAGTTACCAGCGAATCTCTCTGTATTAACTGTCCAAAATGAATTTGTTACCTCAGTGCTGCTCCAGCAGATGCTGCCTTATGTAGCATGAGAGTTGCCATTGCAGTGGCCCTTTTTCCAGCAGACTCAGCAGAGGGCTAGAGACACAAAATGCTGTTTGTCTCTTCCTGATGCTCAGGTTGGGACCCCAAAGACCATTAAAGGTATTTGTGGCTCCACAAGAGATCTCTTGCATGACTATACAAAATTGCCTTCTTTCACATGGCTTCAGGTCTTGTCTATCAAAGGGGACCATGGTACAGCATCTTTGTAAAACCATTGAGATCTGTTGATGAGTAGTGTCAAAGGAGAAACATGAAGGTAGTGGCGGGGGCTTTCTGGGGTGCAGAGACAGTGCACAGGTCAAACTGTATGACTTGCCCTTTTTGTGTATTTTCTACCATTTTTACATTTGTTTCCATCACCAGTCACTTACAAAATGTCCTGGCAAAGAGCATGTTTCACATGGATGGGGGAAGGAGGGCTAACAACTTCGAATGAAGCCATCAAAAGACCAGAGCACATGCACCCAGGGCAAAAAAGGGTCGCTTGGAAACATCAACACAAGAGTGGAGACCAGCAGCTCAGAAAGAAAAATATTGGCAAAAGTAATCTCTTGGCCAGAGCTCTTTTGTTCTTTGATGTCCCTTGAATTTTATGTACACAGTATTTCACCTCTAAACCAAATACAAGTATTCATTAATACCAGTCAAGACTTGCCAGGGAATTTGTAAATGAGGCTCTTGTGCTGAGTCAGACAGATGAGACATCCCCCTTCTCGTGTTGCACTGTCTAAAATAGAGATCTTTTTAAAAGTGGAGTTAGAGCGCATCTTGTCTCGTTTTCTTCTGCATACTTGCACGGGGATGGCAAAAAGCTACTTCTCAGACCACAAAGTGATTTCACTGCTGATTCAAGCATCTCTTGTTTTAATAATATGTATCATACAAGTGACTTATTTCAGGTGTTGAAAGGGTGGATAACAATAATTTAGAAGAAGACTTCTTTCCCAAAGGCTTCAATAACGGTTTGGTACTTATCTCCCCAGTAGCTTTTAATGGGAATTAAGCACCTACAAGCCATTTTTTTTGCCATAGAAAATCTTCCCTGCAGGCTACAGAAGATTGGTAGCATTAAAAATGATGACATTTATCCAAGAAATGGCAAAAGGGAGCACAGTAACCCTGTACTTTACAGGTGCTTTTCATCAAAAAAGAAGCCTCACATCTTTGCAAATTCAAGATACAAATATTGTTCCATCATGACGTTTGACTGATTCAGTGAACTCTCTAAGACCTTGTATGAGTGCTACGTGCACCTAAACACACAAAATGAAATATATATGCAGCCTCATTTCTCGTTGCAGTGTATTTTGACAGTAGAAGTCAGAGCCATGACCAGACCAAGCAGGGGGGAAATACAGTATATTTTGAAGCATTCTGTAATCTTAAGGACAATACAAGTGGTGTGTAGGTTACTAGGATAGAAGACTCCTCCCATCCGTCTCTGGATGGGTTAGTGGTTAATTATAACCTGCCACTTGGGTTTTCCCCATGTGACTAGCAGTGATTTCCCTATTCCTGGATTAATTAAAATGTTAAATAATATCTGTCCCCTAACACCAGTCTCAAGGGTAGCTTTTACCATTTATCCTTACCCTTTAGTTATGGACATTTAGTAAGTTTTTTGGCATCTCCACTTCGATTTAATCCCAGTCAGCTTCAGTTTTGGGGATGGGCTTTTGTGAAGTGCTATAGCACCATTTTCTGTTGACTTTCTTAATCCAACCAGGAGGAGGAAAATCTTGGGTTTACCTGTTGGGCTTGTATCCCTTGATGAGTCCTGGGCTCCTGCTAGCACTTCAGCATAGACAGGCTTTTCATTCACCTTTGTTCCGGCACAGTTTTGCCATGACAAGGCAGCAATTCCTGGATCACCTTTTTGCCTCTTCTTGCGGTAGGTTCTGCTGCTTTTCTGATTCTCAGATGGCTTTTAGCTCTCTACAGACTTCAAAATAATTGCAGTTGATACAGTAAATTTGTTAGCTAATTCCCATAACATGTTGGTGTTATAACTAAAGCTGAGTTTTCTTTCCTATGCTTCTTTTTTGAAAAAGCGCTGAGCAGCTCAAGCACTTGAATCCTAAATGGTGTTCCATTCTCCCTTATTTATCAGACCCACTTTTCTTTTACTTAGTTCTGTAGTCCCCTCATTTCCCAGAACTTCTGTGGCAGCATTAAGTCATTCTGGATTTTCCACTTCCTTGACTCATCCATGCTGCTTTTTCTTGTTTGATCCTGTGTTGTTTCTGTCATGCCTTTCTACTTTTGCACACCAGCTTTTGGGGTTTTTTAAACTACGTGTTTCATAGTGGAGCCACGCTGCCCTCCCTGTTCCCACAGACCAGGCTGGCTGAGTTGGTGGGAGAGTCTGTCTACACAGAGCAGATGTATAACAAATTTAGCTATTAATAAATGTCTGTATGACAGTTACTATTTCTGAACCTCTTCCTTTTGGGGAGCTGCATGTCAAAATCTGCACATTAACAGAACTCTCTTTAATTTCACTTTTCTTGTGACTCAGTGGCAATAGCATTTGCTCTTTTATTTGGCCATCACAAGGGAATAGTAATAGATTTTCTTTGAAACCATTTTCCCTCATCATTTCCCATTACAGCAGTATACTTTTGTCTTGTAAGGACCTCCTCATACTCTTCCTGATGAAATAGTTTCTTGTGCAGCAAAAGTGGTGTAATAGAGCTATGGTTGCCTCGAAACTGTCTGAAGATTATTTTTTCTTTTTTAAGCCTAAATTCCATTTTAACAAATATGAAGGAAAACCTGGGAGGAGGCAGAGGAAGGTGGTTTGTTTCCTGGGATCCCAGGTGGACATTCTTCCATTCTCTAGCACACCAATATTTTGGATGCTATAAAATGGTTTGAGTTGAAATGCAGGGGATTTTAGCTGGTTTCCCCTGAGAAATGTAGCAGTTGTACTGGTTGTTTTGAAAAGGGAGGATTGCAGTAAAAATGAATTCCACCCTGTGAAGCTTTAACAGTGCTTTGAGATTATGCTTGTGTAACAAAAGATGGGCTGGCGAGGTTTAAAATCAGAAAGATGCAAGTACCTAAGAATGCAACTTAAAGTATTTCTGACCCCACCTTAATATTTGTGATCAAAAATATATCCTGACATTGATAACTACAGCATAGCAGCAGCTGACAGAAGTTAGCTGGAAAGCACAGGGATTAGCTGATGACATTCTGATCTGTACAATTATGTGGATGCTATTATCATTTAAGTAGTTTAAAAATCAGCTCCCTGAAATACAGAACTGTGTGCTTGAACTGTAAAAATGCTGTCATTCTACCTGACTCAGTGATAATTGCCTAGTAAGTGCTAAACGTAGTGAAAATGCAGCTTAGAAATGCAAGCTAGGAACCAGTGATGGGAATGAAAGCAACATTCATCTTAAAATAAATCTAAAATAGCACTCAGTTTAAAGGAGGAAAGACAAACAACAAAACCAACCAAACCAACAACAAAATCCCCCCAAGCTTTTAAAATGCCAAGTTTGATGTAACCAAAGGAGAAGATAAGTGGTGGTAGTTTTCAACTAGAGAAATCAGGAATAAAATGTTCACTGTGAGTATAACTGTTTTCTCACTGTCACACACACATGCACGTACATGTGTCTGCTCATACACATACTGGAGCCAAAGGGTCTTTTTTTTTTACCCCATATTCTCAGCCAGAGTTTGTATAGATAGTTGAGTTTGTCTATATGAAAACAGATTTGCTGATAAATCACAGTTTTGTTTGGCAACAAGTTGCTGCTGTTGTTAGCACATCTGAGAGCTCGCTTCTTGATGCTGCATCTTCTGCTCCTCAGTCTTGCTTACTGATCTACCTCACCATGATGGTCCCTTAGAGTTGGGCTGCTCTCTGTGTAGTTAGACCACAGCCCTCCAGAGTTTGGCCCCTTCTGTTGTTTTGTATGCCATGCTGAGCCACCTCCTAGCACTGAAAGGCTCCAGTGATCACCTGCAGGAGAACTTGACATAAGAGTGGGAGGTAATCCAAAGGGTTTCACAGGGGAAATTAGAGATGGGACTCAGCAGTGACCTCCCCGAGTTAACTTTTAGCCCAACAGCAGATTGTACTCCCTGGGGGAAGGCTACCCATACACTGCTTAGGTATGTTGCAGTTCCCAGAGCCAGGCAGGACACAGCAGAGGCATGCTGCCTATTCAGGCTGACTGAGAGATTGCTTTAGGGATCTTAACAGGGTAAATGACAGCACTTTTTTGTTCCTTAATAAGAAAGGAAGCATGTATGTGCAGCTGTAACTATCTCTGTTTCAGAGCTGTAAGTCGCTGTCAGCTTCAGTGCCTGGTGCGTTCCTCATACAGTTAATGCAGTGGCACCTGGGAGAAAATATGGTCGAAGTCACCCACAAGCTCATCCAAAAGAAGCTGAATCAAGAGCTGTCTTGCTGTCACCTCTGGCAGCTGCCTCAGTGTGTGAACACCTTGGTAGGAAGCTGCTTCAGGGAAACTGTCATGTCAGGGTGCTTGGAGATGTGTCTGGATTTGGGGTGCATCTCGCTAAATCTATTGTCTCTACTTAAAGTGTTTTGCTTAACATACATGCTGACTATTTAGAAAAGCTTGCTTTTTTACTGCCATAGTTGTACAGAGCCCACTTTATTTGGAAGAGGGGGGCATATTTTGTAATTCCCATCTTCCACTCTAGATGGTGAAGAAGAAAGGCTTTTGACTCCAGAAGGACAAGTTTGCTGGTGGTATTAGTGATCTCTATTCTCCCACCGCTACAGGCTCAGTGGAAAACAAGGAATAAAACTGGACTATTAGTTCAGCAATACAGTAATTCAGATTTTTGCATGCAAGTCTATTAATGATGTATGAGCCAGAACAGATGCCAGCTTCTTCTCCTAGAGCTACATTTATTTTGCAAAACAATAGGATAAGAAGATGTTTAGCTTCATTTTTGTTCATCTACTGAGCAGACATGACTGATTACACACAGGGAACAGAACAGTTACGTTAAAAAAAATGATGCAGTCATTTTTCTGCCTATAGCCACATTTCAAAAACACAAAGGATTATTTGTAGATCACTAGGAAGTGTTAAATGAATTCATTGAATATTCTGTTAATATGCAGAGACACAAAAGCAAAAGTAAGAATTCTGTACTTGCTCATCAGAGAATATCAAAGGCAAACAGCAAGTTTTTTGAAAACACTAACCACCTCTTGCAGGTTTGGATAAAGGAGGGATTAGAACTGTTCCAGAGTGGGAAAAGAAAACTTAGGCAAAATAGGATCATTTCTTCTTTTTGGTCATAGTAGTAGGCATTGAATACTCATTGCCAGATGATGGGAATGGGGTGGTCAGCTCCACCGCAGAGGGTATCCGCCCCCATGAGAGCAGTCTCAGCAGCAGGTCCTCAGGCCAGGAAAAGTCCTTGGTCCACATTCAGTGGCGTCACCTCTCTGGTAGTGCCAGTGGAGAAGTGAGGAGTGCTTTGGTATGCTGTCTGGCACAGATGGGAAGACCCTGTGATCTGTGTTCTGTATTTCTGCGTACTTGGAAAGGCTGAACTATGGCACTGGTTTTGTCAAGAGATTTTGTAGTGATTAGTATTTGACCAGCTCTTAGGAGCTAATGGAGGCTTGTTATAGTATCTTCCCTATTCAACTCCTGCCACACACATCTGAATTTATTTTCTTCCTGATTGGCTCTAAAGGTGTGTAATCATGCGAGACAGGAGCTGTTGACAGCACATTTTTAATTCTTACCAGGCACTCAACAGGCAACCCATGGAGCAGGAGCACAGTGCAGGTTCCCACTGTCCGCTTGTTTTAATAGATGCACTGCTATCTGTTTCATTAATCCTCTCACCTCTGAACACAGTATTGAAATGTTACCAGCTTCTCTGTTGGTCTTTCATATTCTTGCCATTCTCACGTGTGACTAGAAGCAAGCTGACTGTATCCTTGTAAAGCTGAGGATACACCTACATTACACGCTGCAGTTCAGTGTACAAGTACTCATGCTGGCTTTCAAAAAGGGTCTTGTTTTGATAGCACAGAGATAAGCGTGGGCTAATTTACCTTGCTTGTGAGTTAACTCAGTTCAGCAGAGGTGTACCTGAGCTATCTGCCATCTCTTTAGGCCAAGGGTTCAACTTTGATAGGCTTGGGGTATACTACTCCAGTACAAACAGGAGATACTGCACAGGGACAGATTCTGCATTGCTGGCATTCATATCTGTAGCAGGAACAGCTTTGGCACTTTCTCCTGACAGTAAATAGACAGCATGTCACCGCTTAGCAGAATAAAAGCGAGGACTCGAGTGCCATGCTAAGGTCGCTGTTGTAACTGAAGACCACCCACCCAGTGCCCTGAAGCTTCTTTTTGCTGCTTGCATTAACTACTATTTCTTTATTTTCTTCAGTTATTTTTCAACTGCAAAATACCAACAATGTCTTTTTTTTTCCTTCTTTTATTTCCTTTTATAGCACTTTAAGTGCCTCTAGCTTTTTGACTTTAGCCATATATCTATCATCAGGAAGGTTGGTTTAGATCTGCCTACATTTAGCCCAATGCATAAAGAGAAGTATTACTGCTGATCTCATTTTGAAATGTTACTTAGAGGGAAAATGAAATTACTGCAGGTCGTTTTGAAGCAGGAGCAGGGTTTGTAGTCAGAAGCAATGTTTCAATGTTACTGGGAAGGAAAAAGTGAACTGATGACAAAACCAACAGTGAGAAGGGGAGGCCTTTGCTGCTTTGAGCAACACACTGTGCCATCTACATGGCCAGCCCAACCCCTCCAGTGACAGCAATCCTTGTGTTCTTGTAGCATTCTGAGAAGACTGAGCTATATTTCAAAGGATCATCTTTGAAATATGTTGATTATCAATATTTAAAAGGGCTCAGTTAGAAGTTCAGGCATATTACCCAGTGCAGCTAATAAGAGCCATGATGTGAAATACAACAGCACTCTGGTGACACTGTTATGGCATCACGGTTAATGACCAAAATATTAAAGAACTTATTGAAGTTCAATCATCAATCAAGGTAAATTGATTCTCCTGGCAAAGAATGTAAATGTGTTGCTTTGATACTGCATGAATACCAACTAATCCAACTCAGCTCCCGTTCATTTCTAGCATTACCAATTTATGAGCAGCGGGGTGAGCCATGGCGAAAGATGGGGGAGCAGCAATAATTAATTTTGTTTACTAATTATTGGCTGCAGTTGTCACTATATCCTGATTGCTAGATTTCTGCTCAAAGTTTTCCTCCCTTCTCTTTGTCTCCATTGTTGTCTCTGTTGAACCCAGGGTTGCTTTCAGCAGAAGTTGGAGAGGGGATGAATGGTTTGAGTCTTTCTGCAATCAGTGTTTCCGTCAGACGCTAAGTGTGTGTGAAAGTGTCTCAGTGTGTCTTGGTCAAAGTTGCCATTATAATCAAGATATCAGTGGAGCAGAGGCTTGTTCCCCTGCTGTCAGAAGGTCATTGGTGCCTCTTCAGATCTTGCTCTGGTTCTCTTTCACCCTTCTCATCCAGTTTGCTCTGTTGGGCCCTGCACTCGCGCAGCTTCTCCCCTCCATGAGTTTGTTCCTTTCACTTTTTAGTTCTTTGTACCATCAGCCTCTGCTTTTTTTCCCTGGTGGAGATCTTGCTTGCAACAGTCCTGCCCCAGGCATAGAGCTTGCCTGTCATCCCCAGACCCTCCATACTTGGAGTGCTCTTCCAGCTCTCTCTGAAGCCTATAAAAGCAAGTTACCAAGCCTGCTGGTTTAGTACAATCCCTCCTTCCCCCCAGAGTGCTGTGTAAGTTCTTGGGGCACATGTGTTCCACAGGGAGTAAGTTTCAGGACAAGATGAAAATGTTCAGAGGCTGCAGCTGGTTTCCAGCAGTGTGGCACACTGCAGATAAAACAGAGGGTTCAAACATTCTCTTTGCTTGGATGCCTGCTCTCACCAGCATAGTGCAGCAGGCCTCAAGCTGTGTGACCTCACAACTGCACTTGGCATCTCATGAGGGTTCCTTGCATGGGTGCTTTGTTGGCTTCCAGGGTGGGCGACACATAGACTGTCCTCTCACCCAAGTCATCACAGGAGAGGCAGAGGACTAACGGGTGCTAATGATAAACACTGATCTCCTCTTGCACTGCATATACAAATGTCATATTACGCTCTCTTAACGAAAAGCAGGAGCAAGCCATTCCTTTCCTCAAGGACAAGGAGCTGGCACCATGACCATGGCTAGCAACTCCTGAAATCTTGCCAAGACTGATAATATACAAACCAAAATTGCTGTAGTGAGAACTACATTTGTTATATTTCATAAAAAATACCCTCATTAAACATTTTCTGTGAAAGACCAAACTGTCAGAAATAGACCTAGGTTTGTGATTGATTTTTCCTTCATGGACTGCTCTCCATCCCAGCATTCTAGTGAGGTTCATTTATATGTGAAGTACATGCCGAGTAAGTGTAGGAGCTATAGAAGACAGGGACAGAAGAGCTAAGTGGTTGCTGGGAAGGAAGGAAGGAAGTACAAATGAGAGAGAGAGGTCAGCCATTCTTCCTAGGAATACAGAAATTTTTTGAGACATGGGTTTTGTCTTTTGTTCTTCCGCCTAAAGTTACCTTGAGGACAAGTGTAGTAACAAAGGTTTTACATGCCCATATTTTTTCGGACAATGAGGAATGCGGGCCCTAACTATGATACAGGGTACGTGAAAGGCCACAAGAAGTAATCTACAATGGAAAAATATTCCATGCAGCAAAATACTTGAAGCTTTCTGTGTTCCACTTACCAGAATAAAGAGCAAGAGGTGAATTATTTGTTGAGTATGAGTACCTAAAGGGAGACAAGATGCTAGCTGCAAAGAATGACTTTTTAATCTCTCAGGCAGAGCCAGATAAGGAATCAGTTACTGAAAGCTAAAATCAGAGAAATTCAAGCAGAAATAAGGCTCAGATCTCCAACAGTGGGGCTGATTTGCCACTGGAGGTGTTGGCTTCTTTCTCTCTCTTGATGTTATCTAGCACTGGACACCTTTCTGCAAGATATTTTAGACCAGAGTAGGTGGAAATAGAGCACAAGGCTGCTGCATGGAAGCTGTCGCAGCAGGTCAGGCAAGGCAACCAAATGCTCTTTCTGGTCTTACAATTTTTACCTGGAAATACAGCCAGTAATTTCTGGATTAACTCACTTTGTGGTTCTGGTTAGATCTTGTACTTGAAAATAGCAAAGAAATTATTTTCACTTAGGTTATTTTGAAGTTTCAGTGAAAATTAAGTTTGTGCTGGGTGGCACAGAGAAACACCCGGATGGCAAGCATACAGATTAGCAACAGATCTTTGTCTCCATCTTTGCAGGCACACTGCTTCCATCACAAGGTTAAGTAGGTCTTTCTTTCTTGCAATTTCATCTCTACATCAGGTGGCAACTTAAATTCCTTTACAGGAAGGGGCAGGTGCCTGCTCTGGGGTCTCAGAAAGATGGTAGCTGTACTAAAACTCACACTGCTGGATCAACATGCCCTGAGTCCTACCACCACATCCAGAGTGGATGTTTCTTTTTCAGGGGAGAGCAAGCCATGAAACTGGCTCAGTGGTGGTCCTGGGAGGTCGCTGTAAAAACAAACTCAGAAGCTAAGGCCAAGCTTTTTTGCCGTGCTAGTCTAGGACTCTCCATCCCCGGCGGTGTTCAAGGCCAGGTTGGACAGAGCCTTGGGTGACATGGTTTAGTGTGAGGTGTCCCTGCCCATGGCAGGGGGATTGGAACTGGATGATCTTAAGGTCCTTTCCAACCCTAACTATTCTATGGTTCTGTGAAGGGCTGAGTTTTGAGACCGTGTTATGCTGGTGATTGACCACTAACAACAAACCCGATTCTCAGCCCATTGACACGGCACTGAACTGAAAACAGCTTTCTCAGGAAACAAGAGCAGGGATGGACAGGTTACGTGGATGCAGACCTCACATGTCATCAGCTTCTCAGAAAATGAATTTTTCTCAAGGTTGCTAGAGAGAAATTGGCAGGCCTGAGAGTGGGAAAGGATGTAGCTGCAGTGCCGCAGCTGATGGAAAATACTGTCAAGTTTCCTCAACTGTCAGTTAGGAGGAAAAGAAAACGTAGCACGGAGCTGCCAGTGCATCTAACATAAACTAAAGGTTTAACTGAACTAAAACATCCGTCAGCTTGGTCGGTTGCACACTACCCAAGAACAAACTCTGGAAAAGCTGGCAGGTAACAGATGGTGCAAGCAACATAACTTTGTTCATCAGCTCCTACTGCCAGTCATACTCCATTAGTGGAAGCACCTCTTCCCACCTGGGTTGGGTGGGCTCTAGGAGCACTGCTGTGGACTAAGCTTGGCCTGTGGCAGTAGGGCTGTTCTTCAGGTTATTTGACACTGACTGACTACCACGATCATCAGGTATGGATACAACAGGTATCTGCTGTTTTCCTCTGGAAATGCCTCATAACTAATCATGTCACTGTTCTATTTCTAGGTAGGAACACAAAGCTCACCCTTTCTCCTGCAGTCATTATTCATTAGCAAGCTCTTTTTGTTAATTTTATGTCTCCTACTACTTGTCACAATAGCTGGAAAACACAGAAAGGTGTTAGGTTCATTTTCATGCTTGGTGGAACCAAGACCCAGACCCCAGTGGCCCCAGAACCTGAATTTACCACAGTGTTTATAGAGCTGTTGGGATGTGCTCAGGGAGGAGCATTATCTGCTGTACTGAGCAGGAAACAGCTAGTTAAGAATAAATGGAGCACTTGGAGATGGGAAGCAGAAATATTCGTCCTCTCATCATCACCATCTGCTTTTTTCCCATTGAAGCATGTGGCATACTTCAGTTCAGTCTAATGCCAGCTCTGCCCAGAGGGGGTTAGATGAAACAAAATTCCTTTCTTCCTTTATACTATCCATGTAAAGTTGCCTGTCCCTTTTTTCCCAGGGTTAAAAACAATAAACTAGCAGTGGAGACCCTGTTACTTTTTGCCTCCGTCTACATTTCCTAAACACCTTAATGCTTTCTGGGGTTTGTATGTGATGCACATAATTGTTGGGGGGATGGCGACAGTTGCATTTGTATCGAGACTTTCTCCCTTTTTGCTGGCATCATGACATCCCATAGCATATCTGTGTCTAGTCATTGGGATGGTGTAGCTGCTGCATTACTTCAGCTTGGTGCCTAAGACTCTGCTCTCCAGAGAGGTGTTTTAAGACTTGCCAAGCCAGTCCAGTCTGTTGTGCTCACATACAGTCTAGTCCCACAGCAAAGAGCCTGACAGCAACCTGACAGCTGTGGCCGTTTCCACCTTCGGAGCTGAAGAGCATCTTGGAGACTTGTTGTGGGCTTTAAGCCTGCAGGAGCCCACCTGGCCCAGCCTGCACATCCCTATGAGTTCTTCTTCAGTTGCTGCTTTGCCCAGACCTTCTGGATCATTTCTCCTCTGCCTCCTGCTCCCATTCAAAATGATACAGTACACTGGCACATCTCCTCATTAGCACTAATTTCTGTGGTGGCTGAATGGTTTGAAACGTTAAATCTGGACTATGGTTGTCAAAGCCAGGATGCTGAGAAAAGAATGAGTCTTTACAGAGCCATATGCAGCTCAAGCGAAATTTGAGAAAGGAAATCTGTCTGTAAAGACAGTGCACACTTGATTGACTTTGTTGTTTTTAAATAGAGCACCTCATAACACTCACAGATCTGTACTGCAACCACAGCCCAGCTTCTTTATGAGCATGCATCGTGGGCAGTAGTTTTTCCCTAGGCATTTGAAGATGGGCTGCATGGGGAGCAGGCAGCAGCTTTGTTGTAGACACCCAGCAGTGATGGGCGGAAGCTGCATTAGGCAGGAGCACATCCTAAAATCCTGTTCACGTGGAGCTGTGCATTACTCAGGACTGGCAATCCTGCTCCCACTCCCTTTGGTCCTGCAGGCTTTAATAAGCACCACATGCTGCCTCAACAGAGCAGCTTTCCCTCTTCTGCACTGTGAACTCTGCAAGCTTTCACCATGTCTCTGCTGTAGTTTATAAGCTCTGTCTGCGAGGGATGCTCTGGAGCTCCTTCAGCTTCAGAAAAAAGGGTTGTTCAAATATAGCCAGCCAGTTTCTAAGTACTCCTCAAATACATATTACTAAATGGAGAATTCAACTAGAATGCCTTGAGATACAGTTCTCTAGGAAAGCTGGGAATTTAAAACCTTTTCTCTGCTGTCTCCAAAATAGGTATTTATTTGACTTCAGATCCCTTCAGAGTTTCTCCTTAATCAGTTCGCTGTACAAGGTGATTCTTTTGCTTGAAAACAGGGCAGTTAATTACAGCTATAAATACTCAGCCACTGGCCAGCCTCCCAAGGTAGATACATCCCACTGAAATACAGTTTGTGGAATTTGGTTTTGCTGTAGGTGCTGTAGGACATTCAGAATTAATGTCCAAATGAGTATCCCGTGGGAGGTTATATTGATATTTGATGTCCTGTTGCAACTCAAGACTGTTGAAAACACACATGTAATAATGGGTATAAGGATTCCTGTTATCATCTATGAAAATTAAACATGAACTACCAAGAATTGATTGCTTTGAAAGATAGACGTTTAATGATTCAAAGAGCAGTATTAGTGGTACTGTCTGTTCCTCAGTATGTTGCCCTGCAGAAAGAATTGACGCGATGCCGTAAAATAAAAATGTTAGAAAATCTCATGCAACTGTTAAAAGGACCCATTTAAAAAGATTTTTGATGATTATGAAATGAACTGTACATTTCTGCTGGTGCAGAAAGTGCCCCTGTAGTACAGTAAATGGAACTGTGTGAACTGTGAAGCCTTAGGATTATAGTTTCATAGAAAGAGGTGCATGGCATGCCTCCTACTTCATTATGTATTTCCCCCCTGGAGTACTTCCTTCTTGCAGAGTTTCAGGTATGGCAAAGATGAGATGTTACTTTAGCAAAAATGATTGCTTGCAATCAGGTATCATTCCAAGAGCTAAGGCTTTGTAATTAGAAAAGGGAGGAAAGTGCTTGCTGCGTTGCTGTAATACAAAAGTTGTATTAGGCAAATTGAGGCAGGGCAGTGTGGTTTTTGGATGTGTATCTATAGGACAGCTGCAGGTAGTGATGTGCCTTTTTAAACATGTGGCATCCCTCCCCTTTAAAGTGTTCTATATTATGGTTTTATGGGTGTTACTCAGAGATTTGTACAGGCAACTCTTTCTAGTAGTTGCAGCTGCCAATCCTGTGTGAAGACAGCCAGCTAATGCAGATCTAGGCACTGTTTTCTGGGCTTGGTTACCTGTACATATTCCCAGCATGGCCTGGATGGCACTCAGTCTTCGGTGCCCAGCAGCACATCCCATTACAGCAGCCATTCAGGAGCTGTGCAGAAGAGTTTGTTCAGGTGACATGTCTGTTGAAAAGAGACATTCAATGAGGATATCTCCCTTTCTCCCTCCAGGGTGGCTTAATTCAGGGACTACCGCCTACGGAGAGGGATATAATTCAGAGTGAAATTGCAGACAACTGACAGGATTCCTGTCCTCGTAAATCCCCAATAATTGTGACAAATATCTGGAGCGCTGCAGGCTGCTGTGCTGTGCCAGCTGCCCTGCCAGCCCATCTGCAGCCACAAGGCCAGCGCCTTGAGAGCCTGCTGCAGCACGGCCCCATCCTGGAGCTGCAGCAGACTCACTGCTGTCATCCACACGGGGGCTTTTAACTGTTTTCTGGCAGGTGTGCAGGGTCAGATCTGGTTAAAGCAGCCAAAATGGCAGCAGTTGTTTCCTGCTGCCTGATTTGTTCATATTGATTACAGACCCTGGTGGAAAGCCAGAGCTGAAATAGCAGAATTTGCTGCCACTTTTGCTGCATCAGCAGAATCCTCAGATTGCCATTGTGTGAGATCAGACAGGAGATTAGGTTATCTGTCCCAATGTCCTCACACCTTGGGCTGTCACTAGATAGTCCTGCAATATACCCAGGCGTCTCATTGCTCCAGAAGCCATCAGAGGCGTGGCTGGAGGGTGGGGGCTTCAGTGGAGCTGCTGACACTGAGGCACCCGTAAGGGTGTTTTCAAACGGTTTATACCATCCCTGCGAGCTGCACTGAGCTGCTCTGATGGTGAAGCAGCTTTTCCCCCCTCTCTCATGGTCCTTTCCACTTTCTCTCCCTAGAGATCCATTAGTATTTCTGACCCACCAGCTTTCTGCAGGTTTCATGGGATCATTTCTGATGTCACCCCCAACCATCACTGTGTCCAGCCCATGGTATAACTGTGACTACTCTCTACTGCTTCAAGAAACCTGGGAAGGAAGCAAACCCATGGACACACTGCAAATAAAATTCCTCCCTGAGCAAAGCAGTTGTCTGAAACCCTGGGCTACAGGAATTGATAAGTTGTCTTGTTGCAGCTGTTACATGTGTGCTGGGGGCACCACAAACACCCATTCCTGCCTCTGTTGTGCTCAGCAAGGTGGGTGCTGGGACTTGACAGTTTGGCTTCCCAAACCAGGCAGCACCCTCAGGCTCATGAAACTAAACTCCTTTTCCTACACACATGCACTAGTAATGTAGCTGCTCCATCAGACTGGAGAAAACTTACTGGTTTTTTAATCTTCTCTGAAAGATCCCAAGCAGTAGCGAATCCGTGATCCTGCCTGGAGAAGAGAAGGCTGCGTGGAGACTTCATAGCAGCCTTCCGGTAACTGAAGGGGTCTGCAGGGATACTGGGGAGGGACTCTTCATTAAGGACTGTAGTGACAGGACAAGGAGTAACTGGTTCAAACTTAAACAGGGGAAGTTTAGATTGGATATAAGAAAGTTGTTCTTTATTGTGAGGGTGGTGAGGCACTGGAATGGGTTGCCCAAAGAAGTGGTAAATGCCCCATCCCTGGCAGTGTTCAAGGCCAGGTTGGACAGAGCCTTGGTAACATGGTCTAGTGGGAGGTGTCCCTGCCCATAGCAGGGAATTGGAACTGAACGATCTTAAGGTCCTTTCCAACACAAAGCATTCTGTGATTCAGTGACATGCCCCAGTTTTGAACCAGCTTCACAATGAAAAGATGACTCCAGTTCCCAGTGTGGCATGTGGCTCCAGGGATGGAGGGCAGCAGTAAAGCATAGTGCTGGGGTACCTACTGAGCCAGCCCCAGCACCTCATCAAGGGTCATGAGCCATGGCAGTGTGGTGGAAGGAGGTGCAGCCTCTGTGATATATTTTTTTCTTTCATGCATTCATAATTGACTCTGATTTTAGCTGGCAAAACACATACTAAAAGAATGTGTGGGGTTTTGTCCTATTACATCTTTCCTACTATTTTTATGTTGCATTGAACTTGCTTACTCAGCAAACTTTTTTAATTTCATTTCTGAATTAAGGATGTGATATTTCTTTCATTTTAGGATTTTTTTTTTTTCTTCTAAATAATCTGTGGAGCTGCCACAATGAGATTGATTCCTCTAGAAAACATGGTATTTAAAGATAATCTTGCTTGAGTTTGTAAATTGCTTATTATATGTGATGCTTAGGACTTGAATCGCTTTTCTTGGCCAGGGTGCTCCAAGCTCTAGGGGAAGAAGAAGAGTGTGAAAGCTGCAGCTGCATTTAAAAACTGAAGTGCTCATTTTGAAATATCTCCCTGTAGCTATGGGAATTTTTCTCCCCAAAACAAGTGTTTGGTTTCAGGCTGGTTGGAGACACATCCTTAAGGAAAGCAAAGCAGATAAAAAAAGAGGGAGAGGACTGTCTGCAGATTCATTTTTCCATTACTTGGAAGTCATCTTGTATATAATTTAGATGGGTCTTAACGAGGCATAAAGTCACTTTCAGAAAATTGATGACTCTTCATTCACTCCTCTGTGAAATGAGGGCCTGGAGCCTTCCCTTTGTTCCTTTGGTGGGGATCATCAGATCTGATTGCAGAAACCTGATGAAGCTCTTAATCCAAGCACCAGGGTAACCACAGCTCTGACCTTCTCCTCTTATTGATCTTGTGGCTGGGCCTCGTTTCTATTTCAGCCTAGCATATACTCCATGTTTCCTTATCTCTAGTGAAACTCATCTCTGGCCCTTTTGGGTTTATTAACTCTTTAGTCACCTAATGATGTTTGGTAGGGCTCGGAGTCTGTGTCTATGCAGAGACTACCTCTGCCATCTCTAGCTCTGAATATGTGGTCCTGTGTATGGAACAGGACACAGGCACTCAGGGAGTTGGGGTCTGTGCTAATTATGGCATATTCATTGCCTCCAATTCCACCCTTTTTTATCTCCGTTTGCCCCTGCTGCAGAGCGGGCTGCTGACACAGTCCTTGGGGCCACATTGCACTGGGTCCCCTGGTATTTGTAGTGTTCATGCCTGTGGTGGATTTGTATCTCCCTGGAGGCACCTCAGTAGCTGGGGCCCATGAGAGATGGTGCATGTTGTGCATTCCCTGGTTCTCAGTACATGAGTTGGAGCTCACTGGAGAAGCTGGTGGGTGGGATTTTTTCACTGCTGCTTCCTCCCTGTGCCCCAGCATGCCGCAAGCTGCAGTTTGCCACTTGCCTGCTTCATAGCAGGAAAGGTCATGAACCTCATAAACAAGGTGAGAAGCAGAGTGGGGAGGTGCGGCCGCCCATGCTTCTGATTCCTCCTGACATTAGAGCGCTAATGAATGTTCTGTCATGGTCCCGTGAATATTGCAGGAAGCTTTCACCTCCTGCTTCCCCTGCCTTCACCGGGCCTTGGAGTTACCAAGGTTACCTGACGTGACTTTCCTGGGAGACAAGAGCGATAGCTGCAGGTCGGCTGCTCCAGGAGCATCCTGCCTCCACAGCAGGCATGGGGAGCGTGGCCAGTGCAGCTTCGCCTTCCTTACACTCCCTTTGGCTGTTGCCACTCCCCTCACTCCCACCCCACACTGCGCAAGGTGTCATTGGTTTCATTTTATTTTAGGGTTTTTTTGAGTCAGGATCATATTAATTTTGTTTTGCTTGCATAGCCCGGACTGTTATCATCCAACTAATTACTGACACATTTTCCTTCAGACAGCAAATGGGAGAGATAAAACTGCAGCAGGTTTATGTGGTTTCTGCTTATCAAATTACTGTAATTATTTGAAGAATGGCTTAAAATTGTATGGAGTAATGAATTTAATTATGAGTTTGCAGCAATGCCTTATGCTGCATGTGGCTTGCAAATGGGCAAGTTTATGAGAAGCTCTTCACAAAGCAGCGGCAGGCAGGATTGCAGGGCTCCCCTTGCAAAGAGAGGCTCCAGCACCTCTGTACCATGGCAAGGGGGGACAGGACAGGACAGGACATGCTTTGCCGGTCGTTTGACAAATTGTGCTCATCATTCAGCTGATCAGCTCACTTAGTCCAATTCTAATACAAACCTAGGCAAGATAAAGTGCAGCCTTCTGGTCATGGCATGCTGCAGCTGGTTCCTTTGCTCCATCCTCTCAGCCTTGGGGCATGCAGGGGACCAGCTCACTTGCACAGACCTCCACAGCTCCTCCTGTTCAGGAAACCAGCCTGCGGGTAGCTGTCAGTGCTGACAAACCTGTCCCACCAGAGCCACAGCCTGTTGCAACCTGCTCAGAACACTCAGAGTGTAGTGTTTGCCATCTCTTCACTCTGCACAAAGAACAGCAAATTTTTTCACCACAGCTGGGAGATGCACAGGGATATGGATGACCCCTGTGTCCTAGGTTTAACAGCACTGCACCAGCTACTAGGAAGGAGCAAGATAACTGTTACAGCTGAACCCAGGACACCCCTGTGAGCTGTGCAGTGCAGTCTCTCCTCCCAGGATACCCACAAACCCTCGAAGACAATGAATTTCTCCCTGCCTGCTTGTACTTCTTTTTACACCCCTAGTACAGGCACTATGAAAAATTGTGTTCTCCTGCCCACAGCCAAAGGATTGCGTCCCCTCCTGATAGTGGCAGACAGGCACGTGGCAGCTCTCCTTCCCAACAGGGAAGGGGACCCCTCATCCCTGTGTGGTGCTCCCTGCCTCCTGTACACAGATGTGGAAAGCTGGTGTTTCCTGCCAGATGAGGTAGTGACAATATAAGTGGTTTCAGATACAGACAGTAATCAGACATCCATTAGTAGAAATACTGAGTTTTACAGGCAGGTGGCTGGGACTCAGTGGTACTTTTTATGTTTTCTTCCATTACATGATGCTGGTATTTGATGTAGATGGTGTCACTTAAGTGGATATGTAGCTGGAAAGACTGGTCTGGAAAGGGGAAAAATGCTGTCCTTCAGAGCAGGTTTGTTTCAGAAATAGGAGTATGTTCCTGCAAAGGTGGACCACACCGCCCTTTCCAAGCAAAACTGGATTGTGGAGAGACATAGGGCCACAGAGTGAAGATTTGGGCTGGATGCATTTAGGCAGTGGAATAAAAGTGCAGCCAACAAAGAATTGAAACTGAATGTATGGGAAGTGGAAAAACTGCTGGAACTTCAGATCTTTGTGAAGCTTCTGGCTTCTGGATCATCTCATATAACCCGACTGCAACCTCATTCTTTGTGTGGCATCCCTTATAACATGGTAGATAGTTCAGACTGAACTACTTAAAATACCAGCTGTGAAAAGCAAAAGAGTGAGTGGCTAAGAGCGATGCAATGTCTGAAACCTTTGCAACAATGAAATGGCTTAGAGGATGCTTACTAATGGTTCATGGTAAAGCTCAGTGATCACACTGTGCCAATGGTTGGGGGAGGTATTTTTTAAAAAAATAATAAAAGAGACTAAAACCCAGGCTCCTATAAGAGGTAACCAAATTTTGAAAGTGCAAGCCTGCCCTAATTTGGGCTTTCAGCAGATATGGCCTTGCATGCAAGGAGAGAGCATTAGCAGTCGCAATCCTTGTTTTTCTTGACACGTGAATAAGGGGAGTTTGTGTGCAGGATGGAGTTGTACATGGTATTATGTCTGTCTAAATGCAAGGTCAAAGCAAATTCTAAATGGTATTGACTTTTAAAAGAGCTTGTCACAAGGCAGACATGAATTCTGCATAATCTCTGTAGTTTTATGTAAGTGAGGAAGCAGCAAGGTGTGATGAGAGCACCAAAAGAAAATGCAGTTGTTGAAGCCATAAACCAGGTGTAATTTTGTCAATCTTTCCTTAACCCTGCTTATGCCAGGCAGAAAGAAAAGCCCACTTTCATTTGGAAAACTCATACAGATTTGTGTGACAAATGCTGTCATTGTTAATATGCTGATGGTGGTCGCAAATAGAGTTGAGTGAGAGGTGACTGCAGAGCATAGTGATTTGTGTTTGTTTGGTCAGCTGCGACTGACATCCAGCCGTAGCCAGCCCCTGGGTGTCCCGAAGGAGAATGTGCTTTCACCTTCCTGTACTGACATGAACTGTTTCCACAGTTCAGCGTGTGGGACAAGAGGAAGAGAATACCTTAAGCACCAAAGCATGAAATTCCATTACCCGTAGTGGTTTTAGCTGTTATAGCTACAAGTGTTATTAAACATCATAAAATTGCCCCGTTCTTTTAAATTCAGCTACAGTACTTTTCCCAATTTGTGCTTGTATGAAAAAGAAGACAGCAACGCTTGTCTATGAAAAAATGAGAAAATAAGAGTCATCTTAAATTCTTAAAAGCAGTTTGGAAATGTGAAATAAAATTAGTGGTAATATTTTACACGCAAAACTGCCTTCAGGAGGGATCCGTATCCGAGCAAATAATGGTGGCTAATGTTTTCTTCTCTCAGTCATTTTTAAAGGTCACTTCATGATCAAAATCTACTTGCTAATTTAATTTCTGTTCTCAGTGTAAATGTAAGATGATGCTGTTACTCTGTTTGCAGGTGGTTTGCTGGGGAGAATCAACCTTTTGTCTTTGTTCTCAGTGTGTTAAAGTCCAGGTCCAAAGCCTGTGCATGTGGCAGCCCAGTTCCACAGGCTGGTAGGGCCCTCTTCCCCAAACCAGGGTTTCTCAGATGTTTTAACCCATGGGCTCTCTGAACTGTCCAGGAAAACATATGTAAACTACCCAGTGTAATGTTATCTCGTGGTACCAAATCGTGGTTTCACTTGCTTGCTTTATTTTGCTGTTTTGCTTGCTGCTTGCATGTGTGGGAAGATGAACTTGTGTTTATTTGTTCTGTAGCAGATCAGGGTTGTTCATGAGCCACAAATTGGGGGTGGGCTTGCTTGCTCTCCCTGCCTAAAGTAATCTCTAAGATTGCCTTAGAGATTTCCTCTCCCCAATTCTTTCCAGTGCCTCCATTCTTTTAGGATACACCTTTCTGTCTCAAAGCATGTCACTAGGCAGAGTTCAGAAGGAAGACAGAAGGAGAAGAAACCTGGAGAGTGAAATGTTTTGGAGGCTAGTCTTAGCCTTCGATTGAGGATTCAACAGGCAATATGAAACTTCAATTTTCAGCTTTCCCATGGCAACATTCATAGCTTGCTTTGGGACATTGCCCTCCTATTTTGTCATAGGGAATGATTTCCTCTGTATGGGCGCTGAAGAGGTCTGCCTCAGGTGTATGCAGTGGTGGGGGAGATATGGTGAAAATCTCAAGAGCTTTCTGCTGGAGAGCCTTGTCTGCCATGTGTGAGCCTTGGGAAAGGGCAGCTCGGATTGCATGGGACTGCAGTTTCCCTGCCATCTCTGTCCCTTAGAGAGCCCCTAAGATTTCCCTCCAGCTGCTGAGACGTGGGATTGGTCACAAGAAGACTGAGTGCCATCTGGAGAAGAATAGGACTCTGTTGGCTTTCATAGAGTAGAGGCCCACTTTATTTTCCCTCAGGCAGGTCATGGGTCTAAAAATTCCTTCCTGGGAGAAAAGATGATGTTTTTCCCAAGGAGTCTAAGGCTCCCACAATCATCTCCAACATCAGAGACTCATGGTGCAGAGTGTCTCCTGATATTTTGTGTTGGTTGTCAGCTTAGCAAAGCAAGCAGCTGAGACTCAGCCAGTTCCGCTCCTCCCCTTGGCAAACGTGTCCTCTTGTGTCCCAGACAAGCTTGTGGTTGGAGCTCCCATCAGCTCTGAAGATCACAGCTATGTCTTCAGGGCCTCGGTAGTGTATGCCCTGCTGCAGCATTTGCTGTTGATGCTCTGGAAAGGGATACCTGGGCTTGTTTACTTAGTGAGGGATGCCTGAGACAGAAGTGCCAGCTGTTATTTTACCTTAAACATACATTCACTCTAAACTTTTCCTCTAGCTGAATAGTCCTGACTCCAGTGGCCTGTACACTGTATAGTGAGGGGAAATAAAGATTCTCAGTATTCTCATCTGCCAGAAGATACCTGCCTCCTACATACTCTAGGAAAGGCTTACAGCGGCCTCTGCTTAGCAGAAAGTTTTCTGTTAGTCGTTGCAGCTGGGAGAACCATGCCTCATCTCTTGCTTGTAATTACATCAGTGGAGTGTCTTGGGAAAAGGTTAAATAGTCTTTTGTATATCAAATAAAGCCAGTGAACTTCACTGAAATCATTTAATGAAAACAATCCTGATTATCTGTATATACTGCCATGTGATATTTTAAAAGAACATCTTAAAGGGAAATGTGGAATTGTTTAAGGCCTCTAAAGACTACAGTGCAGAGGCTGTGCAGCAAATGCCTTTATAATCTAGGATCTGAAGCAGGCTTTGAATCCAATTGTTTTTTTCACTGTTGTAAAACATGAGCGATTTTGATACAGTAACTCGGATTTGATTCAGAACTTTCATATTAACTGTTCTTCATGCACATTGAATCTCAGAGGCTGAGCTGAAGGGCTCTGCACATCAAGGATGGAACTGACTCAAGGACAGAGCTATTAAGGTGTGTAATAATCAGGAGAGGAGAATTAATTGTCTTTAATTTGGCATAAATCCCAGGGACCATAACTTTGGTTATTAGGAATTCAGGGCCTATTTCCAATTAGTTATACCCAAGCATGCTCACATTTCCAACTTCGGGAGTTTAATCAGTGAGCGCGTTAGCACAGCAATTGTTGACATGCTATTAAAGGACAGCAGTGCCTGACCTCTCTGTGTGTGGTCAGCGCCAGCCAGTGTTTGCCTGGCAGTAAATCAAACCATGGTATTGCTTGATCACTTCTGACACCTTGCAGTGAGCAGCTCAGTGCATGGCAGCTGCTTGGGCAGTCTGTGCAGACAAAATCACCTGGGCCATGCTGGAGCAGGTCAGAGAGCCTGCTGGTGCTTTCTAGTCTTTGAGCTTCCTTCTAAGACGTCTGCTGCAGCAAAGCCATGTTGTTTTCCCCTTAAGTGTATGAAATGTAAACAGCACAATTGTTACCTATACCGGAAAATCTGGTCTAACTTGAGCAAGGTTGAAGAAAGAGGCTGCCGCGATTTCCTGAGCCGGCAGCAGCAGCGAAGTCGCACACTGCGACTGCATGGCTTGAGGAGCACTGCCTCATGCTGACAAGGGGGGAACGCGCATGGGGCTGCTCAGCCATGGCCAACCACCTCTGCACATACCTGCAGAGCGGGGCAGAGGTGCCACCTCCCGCCACAGTTCTGGTACTTTATACACATCACGAAATGCAAACGCAGAATGTCACCTTTATTGTAAAGTGCTCAGTACAAACATCGGGTTTTTTAAGGAAAGGTGGGCCTTGAGAGTCCTGTAGGAGCAGCCTCTTGCAAGCCAGGCTGTGTGTATCTTGCATTGAGACACCAAAACACAGCTGGCAGGAACACTTGTAGCCATGTGTATATGTGACCATCAGAAGGAAGGATGGTTCAGAGCAAGGGAGACAAAGCAATTCATGCACTCAATTCCTCTGTAATCATTTTCTGAGACCTCCAACCTCATGGTTCTTTAGCCCTTGTCTTCAAATGTTGACTGCCAGTCAGTCAGCAATGAAACCAAGCTTGCACAGGGCAAGATCATGACATCCTCTCATAGGTGCTCTCAATTCTATTTATCCTGAATCTTGACTTTATAGCATGGGAAGGTCCTGGAAAGTCCACAGGGGCTGCCTCTTCTCCCTCGTTCTCCCCTTTTCTGTGATTTCTCATCAGAAAAAGAAATAAAGAAACCTCAACAGCTACTGTGGGGACTGTTCCTCCCAACCACTAGTGTGTGGAGTTAATGGAGGGATCTTCCTAAAGAAACCTGGAATTGCATTGCAGTGGAAAAAATAGCCGGTTATCTTTAAAACTGAAAGACCAACTTCTCCATTTTCAAGAGGGGGAAAATCCTTTTAATGCTTTCCTTAAATTAATTTTCCAGCATAGGGAAGCTGAAGCTTGCCAAAATCCAGGTGTCTATTTAACTTCCATGGTCTTTATATGGTAAATGTAATGTTTTGGGGGAAGAGGTAGGGGTCATATTTAAGGAAAACACCATCTTCGGTCTGGGAAGGAGTCCTATGCCACTGAGCTCTGCAGCCCTTCACAGGTGCCAGGGACGAGGGGTGCAGAAACTCACAGTTCCTGCAGCGGTCATTTGAGAAAATGAACCTTTGACTAACAGCAAATATGCCTGATGTGAGGGAATGCCTTTTCCTTGAGCAGCAGAGGAGTTTCAGCTGATCTCCTGCATTTGGTTTATATTACCATGAGTACCACAGGACCACAGGAGCCAAGAGGTGCCATTTTTTTTTTAATCCACTTGGCCTTAATGTGGCTTCACTGCCAGCTTTCCATTTATCTGTTGCGTGCTCTTTAATTCATGAGAGCCTGCACTGGGATTTCTCTAAAGCCTTGGCTGAAATTGTCAGTCACTGCTTTTATTGCACATCTTTCTGAAAAGATGGGTGTTGTGGCAGAGCAGTAAATAGGATATTGAGCTTCTGCAACACTTGCTAGCTGTAAAAAGAAGAGTAGGTCTTCTTTTAAACTCTGATCAATTACATCATTGCAGCATTAAAAAAACATCACTTGTCTGGCAACAAAGTCCTGTTTGTATTTGCATGTAACCATTGGCTTGCTGCGGGTCCTTTGCTGGGGGCCCTTTCTACTTGGTATGGTCTCTGGAAGACCGTTACAGTAACCAGAGTCTCCATCTAAGGTGATGTTGGAGCCAGTGTAATTGATGGGTCTCCTAGAAAGTGATAAGTTATAAAACTCATAGTAAGAGAATATTTCTGTCCCTGACTCTAGTCAAGTCTTGCCGTGGTTTTCCCCTTTATAAAAAGTCACCTCCCCACTAAGTAAATGAATTTAGTTACCCAGTATCTCAAGATGTTTTCTGTGGTGAAGTATTTTAAAAGTTCTGAATAGAAAGAAGTGATTTGCCATATCACTGATCTGTCTGAAGTTCAGATAAAATTAAAGCCCTTCTTACAATTCTCAAGTGATTTCCATGCCTGCAGACCCTCTATGCCTGAGCTGCCTGCAATAGAACAAGTGCATTGAAACTTCACATTTATTGCTTCATTTGAAAATAGAATTTCTCTGAAAAAAGGTGCATGGGAAACTTGCACAGTCGCCAAAGTACCTGATGTCAATATGTGAATATTTTTTGAAGGTTATTTTCTTTTTGAATAATATAGGGAAATAATGCTTTAGAGTATAAATTTAATTTGTGATTTACTATATTAGCCTTTACTGAGACTTGTTCTATGTGCTAGTTTTGCTAACTTATCAAATATACTGATGCCATTTCTGAGCATTCTGCTCAAAACACAGGTCACTGCAGTTAAGGAAATGACAGAGAGCCACATGCATTAGAATTTATTGACAGTGGCAGGAAAGGATGGTGCTGGCGAAAAAGCGTAGGGTGAAGGAAAGGTAATATGAAGAGGTGGAGAGAAGGGCAGGCTGCTGAGCGCCAGGGCTGGTGCTTTTCAGCTTGTTTTGTAAGAGTTGTTTCTCTTGCTTTCCCACACCCACACTCTTTGCTCGCTGGCTCTGGGATTCAAACTCTCATGGCATCACACAGCCACTCCATCCCATAACTTGGCATTTTTGGAGGTTGCCTTCAAGTTTCAGTTTAGTCTTTGAGATCAGAGAGCAAAGGGGTGTTTCGGGAAGGCATTCTTCGGGGGCACGGGAAATCTTGTTTTCCTTTTGAAGCGCTGTCTGATTGTAAATGCCAGAAGTAGAATATTTTTGTGCTTTCTCTAATGACTCTCTAGCTCCTCCCCAGTACAATCTTAAGTTTCAGTTCCCAAGCTAATCATAGAATCATTTAGGTTAGAAAAGACCTTTCAGATCAAGTCCAACCGTTTTCCTGGCACTGCCAAGTCCACCACTAAACCATGTCCCTAAGTGCCACATCTACACAGCTTTTAAATACCTCCAGGAATGGTGATTCCACCGCTTCCCTGGGCAGCCTTTTCCAATGCTTGATGTTTTTCCTAGCATCCAATCTAAACCTCCCCTGGCACAACTCAAGACCATTTCCTCTCAACTTATCACTTGTTACTTGGGAGAAGCTACTGGCATCCACCTCACAACAGCCTCCTTTCAGGTAATTACAGAGAGTGATAAGGTCTCCCCTGAGCTTCCGATTCTCCAGACTAAACAACTCCAATTCCCTCAGCCACTCCTCCTGATACTTGTGCTCCACATCCTTCACCAGCTTTGTTGCCCTTCTCTGGACCTGCTCCAACACCTCAATGTCTCTCTTGTAGTGAGACGCCCAAAACTGAGCACAGTATTTGAGGTGCGGCCTTGCCAGTGCCGAATACCAGTGGGCAGTCGCCTCCCTGGTCCTGCTGGCCGCACCATTTCTGATAAAAGCCAGGATCCTGTTGACCTTTTCTGCCAGCTGGGTACATTGCTGGGTCATATTCAGCCACTGTTGACCAACACTCGCAGGTCCTCTTCCTCCAGGCAGCTTTCCAGCCACTCTTCCCCAAGCCTGTAGTGTTGCATGGAGTTGTTGTGACCCAGGTGCAGGACATGGCACTGAACTGTGTTGAACCTCATACAGCTGGCCTTAGCCCATCAATCCAGCCTGTCCATATCCCTCTGTAGAGCTTTCTACCTACCAACAGACAAACACTTCCATCCAATTTGGTGTTGCTACTATCTTACTGACAATGCACTCGATTTTACCTCATCCAGATTGTCGTTAACAATATTAAACAGAACTGGACCCGATACTGAGCCCTGGAGAACACCACTTGTGACCAGCTGCCAACTGGATTTAATTCCATTCACAACCACTCTTAGGGCTCGGCCATCCAGCCAGGTTTTTACCCAGTGTCCCAAGCCACGAGCAGCCAGTTTCTCCAGGAGAATGCTCTGGGAAATGGTGTTAAAGGCTTTCCTGAATTCTAGATAGACAAAATCCTCAGCCTTTCCATCATCCGCTAAGTGAGTCACTTTGTCACAGAGGAAGATCAAGTTAGTCAAGCAGGACCTGCCTTTCATAAACCCATGTTGACTGGGCCTCATCACCTGGTTAGTCCTGTATGTGTTGCATGATGGCACACAAGATGACCTGCTCTGTAAACTTCCCTAGCACTGAGGTCAGACTGACAGGCCTGTATTTCCCTGGATCCTCCTTCCAGCCCTCTTGTAAATGAGTGTCACCTTTCCTAACCTCCGGTCAACTGGGACCTCAAGAGTTTTTATTTGGGGATTTTGGGGAGAGTGAAAGACAAACGAGAGAGTTCTGCCTCAAGTAACATCCCAGAGGTTATCCTTAAAAAGTCAGAAGTCCAAGAAGACATTTTCAGCAGGGTATTTTGTCAAAACATGCAACTTTTTTCCATCCTTAATGTTAAAGTTTTTGCTTGAGAGTTGCTGGCCACTGGTGCTTTGACAGGCTGTGATGTTCCCCCACAGGAGGAGAAGCCACTGGATTAACAATGATGCAGGCAGGCTGCAGGACCTAAATAGAAATCAGATTTTAGCAAGATCTAACCCTGTCAGTAGGAGTTAAGTGACCGAAAATCTTGCATTCTGGCCTGTGAAGTGGAAATGAACAGATTTAGTATTCCAGCTGAGCGGCAGCAGGAATGCTTCACTTTAATCTGAAACTCGATGTTAGAAAGCGTGGGAGAGCTCTGCTGTCAGATTAACTCTGTTCTCATGCATTTTTTCCTGCACGGAGCTGCAACCAGACATACATGGATCAAAAGTCAAATGCTCCATTAATTTAACCACATGTTGGATTTAATGGCATACGGAAATGCATTATTGATTGCACATCTTAAAAATGAAAATCTTCGTGCTAATTGCATATCACTTCAGTGCAGGTGAAGTAGTATGGAAAATGCACAGGATTAATAAATGACTTAGAATACAAGTAAGAGCTGTTTCCATGCTTTTCTCTGAAAAGACTGAAGTTTTAGGTATGTTTTAGTGGGAGTGTGTTTATATATTCTGTCACGGGGAAACAGTGGTTTGAAAACAGTTCTACAGGCAGTTATGTTCAACAGTTGGTACCAACAAATGGCATAGTCCTGCCTGGAAGCACAGCGTGGTCTTCTGTTACTGTTCCTTTACTACGGAGTCTTAATAGCTGCCTGCAAAACCTGTCTGAATTCATTGTGTTTAAAGAACTTTTGTGAGTTTCTTCAATGCATACTTCCAGCTGATGCTTTTTTTCTTTTGTAAGGAAGAGTTGTTGAAAGAGCCTGGGCGTATTTACCAGCTGTTGGCTATGACCCACAAAACTATTTTTACCTACTTGAAATTAGGCTGTAATTTTGGGGGAGGAAACAAGATGAACTTTTTTTTCCTTACCAACAAGGAACAAGAGTTAAAACAAGGGTTAAAAAGGGACTTTTGCTCAGGCAGGGGACCTTGCAGATATGATCTGTTTTCCTTGTGTGTAAGCCCTTCCTCACCCACATTTTTTACATTTCTTGCTGTAGTTTCTGCTGTGCTATACTTTTAACTCTTAAATGACTGTCAGAGCCTTTTTTAGTATTTCATTAACGTGAAGAACTAGTTTCTCTGGTCTCTCAGGAAAATGCTTGGTTTGATGTGCCTTTGGGTTGTCTGTGGACAGTGCTCTACTTTCACGGCAGAATAGTGGGCTTGGATCTGGAGCGGGAGATCAGGGGTGGTCCTTGCCTCTTAAGGGTCTTTGCATCACACATCCCACCACTCCATGAGGCTGTGTCATCAGCTTGGAGAGGCTCTGTCCTATGGCTCAGAGCTTGTTCAGCCTAAGCAGATAAGCTTCTGCTATAATCTTCCTTCTCTGGAAGTTTTTTAGCTGTTTTAGATATATTGGGCCTTCTTGGAAAAACTTGAGTTTAGGACCAAAACTGCAAATGTGACTGTCCCTGCCAGGAAGCCAGAATGGAAAGCAGGGAGAGGTAGTCAGGGTGACTGAAGGATGATGTGGTAGTAGGGATTTCATAAATGCTGTCTCAGACTGTTGTGATCTGATCTGATAAAGGTGCAAATAATTGTTTTCTTCCAGGATGGGTTGAGGTGTCCTAGCTGACAGCTGACTCCTCAGCTAGCACGTACTGAGCAGAGGTTGTTATTACTTGGGAAGTTCCCTAAACTAAGAACTGAAACAATGGGTTGTAGGTGCAAACCTTTAATTTGCCCAAGCTTGTGACTCGTCTGCTTTCTTCTGGTCTGCTCTGAGTGAGCTTCAGCAGCTGTGAATCATCTTTGTGTTGCCCTCTATCAAGAACAGGTTATCTGTGTAGGAGAGACAGCAATTGCCTTTTCACCACTGAAGCTACAGCTAGACTTAGTCATCTCAGCAGATCTTGTAGAGTTTATGAAGACCATGGGTCTAAGGACTGCAAGGCCGTGGTAGTGAAAGTGCACTTTCCTTCCAGAGGGACCTTTCTCATGCCTTCCTTTGGGCTGTGCTTAGGGAAAAGCCCTGCTGGAAAGTGACAACTATTGCCTCCATGAGGGCCTCTAGAGCTGTCTCTCTTTTCTGTGTTCCAGACTGAATCTAGAACAAATTAGCTACCATGTGAGAAGCTTAGAGGTAGTTACGACTGATGCGTGGCTATGTCTGGAGTATCCAGACATAGGATATACAGGAGGGCTTTGGTAGTGGCATGCTGCAGTGCTCCTCAAAGGAAAGGAAGATGTATTTCCTAATGGAGGGCTGACCCCGTGTCTGTGGCACCACCTTTTGTTCTGGCCGGTTCCTTGGAGCAGGTTGAGAGGCATCATGAGGCTGGAAGGAACATTGTTTGCATATTAACCACATCCCTAAGGGCTGGGAGAAGCTATTTGTTTCATCCCGTTGGGATGCAGTGCCCCCTCAGGCCTGGAGAACCAAGGCTGCACCCTGGGTGGGAGGGAGTTCTGGGTGCCAGTGCAAGTGCAGGGTGCTCAGCCCTGGGGAGGTGACCTGTTGCTGCAGTGGCCGTGCATTACCTCAGCGCTATGCATGTGGGGGCGCAGTGAGGAGCAGCACTGGGACTTGGCAGGAGCAGAGGCTGAATCCTTGTCAGTGCTGGCTGAGAGGCACTGCCATGTCTTGCTCTTGGGAGGACCCGCCTCTCTGCAAAGCGATCCTTGCTCCCCTCAGAGATAAGCAGGTGCTTGGGAATGGCAGCTGTGCTACTGGGAAGGTCTTGGTAGGTTGTAAATGGAGATAATTGCTGTCCAGCCATGAACGGACAATGTTAGCAGTGTCCTTCTAGCACTTGAAAGGTAGCACTGTCTCCATGGGGTGTTTTATGGACTCATAACCTCTAGAATGAGCAGGTCCCATGAGCTCCCACACTGTGAGCCCCTGGGGCAGGAATCTGCCTGACAGTTTATCCTCTTCTGCCATGTCTAGTCTCGTATTTTCTTGAATTTTCCTTACAGTACGTTCTTTGTTTTGAACTGACTCAGATTCTTTCTTTTGTGAACCGTTTCACTGCTGCTGTGATCTTTGTAAGAGATAGCAAATACTTTGTTTACTGTAAGCTCTTGTGCAGTTATTCATGTGGTTATACGGTGACAGAGAGAAGTCCTTCTGGAGCTTGTTTCCACACCCACCCATTCATCTGTGCCCTTCTCCCCATTTTCGGCAGGCTGCTTCAGCCTGTCACATTGGTGTTGATGTCATGCAAACCCGACAGATTTGTCATTAAAAGCCTTGTCATCAATAGATGACTGTTTGTATTTTCTGCCTGCCTGAAACTGTTTTATACTTACTAACCCAGTAATTAAGACTTTGCTGCCTTTGAAACAGGTTGGTTTCACTGCCCCACCTTTTCCTTAGGCAATTACAAGGCAGTGCCAATGTCGACAGGGCGTTCATTAGCCTGCATGAGACTTGGCTCCAGCAGCCAGCACGCACAATGCACTCCTCCTCCCACTGCTCCCGGCTCCTGACACTGGGCAGCCTTTGGGGACCACGAATTTGGATGATATTTTTGGTGCAACTCTTTAAGGGGCTTTTGTAAGAAGAAGCATGCAGAAAGAGAGCATCGCCTCAAAATGGCTGATAAAATGCTCTTTGTGCAGCTTCAGTTGAACCAGAACAGAGCAGTATCAAGGTTTCCTTATCATGTAAAATGATGCCATTCTTCTGGGCCACTGGATTGCTCAACTGCTTTTGATTGTCTTGCAGTAATTGAATAGCCGTGCTGTGTAACCTGTGCTGGAGGAATTAGGGCTGTTTATTCAGCAAACAGATGTCCCGGATTGTGGCATGCTTACAATCTTACTGGTTTGCATCTTTCAGTAGTTAATATTGCCGGCTACCCAGGCTGTCGTCCTTGCACTGATAATTTTGCATGTGCTAATGTGTTCCAGTGTCTCAAAGGGAGATTTGGAAGCTTGTAAAATCTGTAAAGTAAATCCGTTGATCCATCACATACGAGTCTGTCAGTAGACAAGGGTTATCCCTGCAACATCCTGTGTTGTATTACATCAAACCACTACCTTTTAGCGGGATCGGTTCACCCCTGGTGACTTCAACTGCGTGAGAGCCCAGCCTGCCTCCCTGAATGCGTAGGGAACATGTGAAATAGCTTTTGATACATGTATCCTGCTCCTGTGCCATGCTGACTGCAGTCAAACGCATTTATTGGCAATCTCTCTGCCCTCAGTCCATTTCCCGGCTTGTCCCTAGCGCTGCATGCTCCTGAGTGGCTTCAGATAGCTGGCAGAATGGAAAACAAAGGAGCTTTGTGCTTTAATCATCCCTACCGAGCCCCTGAAATTGATGTTGGGCTGGAAGTTCCTCTGCTGACGCAGGCTGGTAAGAGCCAATGGCCCAGATAGGCGCCAATGGCCCAGATAGGCTGTTTCCAGCTCTGTGTGGGGGTGAGGCCCAATATCTCACTTGAAATGAGCCAAGAATACCCCTTCCAGTGGGGCACTAGTTTTGATAGATTGTAAGAGGTTTAACCTCACAGCTATAGTGGTAATGTATAGAAAAGCTACTTTTTGCTATTTCCAAATTGTATTGGGGATCATTTTTTTTCTCTCCCTCAGCAGTCTGAACAATTGGACTCATGATACTAAGCAGTCCTGGCTTTTGTAGGAAGAAGAATATGACAAATAACTCCCATAAACATGTTTACAGTTTGCACTATCATTTCTAAAATACCATTTCCTACACTGATGCAGAGGAAATACACAGGGGTAAAGGGAAGGTTTTAGGGATGCCAAGTCATGGTATGATCCCCGAAACAGTTGCACGGCTGCAAGACCAGTGACTATTATATGGGATTTGCACTAGTAGGAACCTGCTACCCAGCCCCTCCAACTTTTCTGTTCTGTGCGAGATTACAAGTTTTGATCAAAATCCTGGGGGTAATCCTGCAGGATTCAGCCATCAACAGCTGTGCTCACGCAGACTCCTCTGCAGGACTTTTCTGTAAGTAGCTCTTATCCACATACTGTTCCATGCTAGGGCTGATCCATGCTTCTCAAAAGACAGAAATTGTAATTGCCTTGGTGTCCCTTATCATCACTTGATATTTGGAGTGATGCAGAAAATAAGGATGTCCCAAGGGGTATGTGTCTCATGGCAGCATCCTCAAAAAGGTAGTTTTCTGGGGAGCTGGTGAATGAGCCAAGTAATTACAGCTGCTCTAAAGGAGGTCTCAGCGCCAGTCGGTGCTGTGGGAAAGGTTGCTTACCCTTAAAGACGGGAAATGTGTGGCACAAAAAAGCTGTGAGAGAATGGAGGTTAGATTTCTGTCACCTCAGAAAGGAGATTAGCAAAGGGAGCTGTCAAGTGAGCATGAGATCCTCTGCACATGCTGTCATGCTAGATGCCAGAGGGACATTCCTGGCTCCTTGGTGACTGCTGCTAGCAAGACCTCAGCCTGGTCATGGATTTTCCGAGTTTCAGTTTGTAACTGCAAAACTCACTCTTTTTTTTTTCCCCTCTCTTGCTGTTTCTCTTTCCTTTCCTTCTGCTTCTCTCTCCTCTTCCCGCTTTTCTCTCTTGTCATTTCTGCTTCTGCTGCTGTAGTCCGTGGAGGGAATTGGAGCTTGCAATACCCTAAAAAAATCTTGTTTGTTCCTAGATTTTGCTTGCTCTAGCCAGATGCCTGCCTGAAGTACACCCCTTCTGCAAGCATTCGAAACCCAGAAGGAAAAACTGGTTTAGATCGTCTGCACTTGAAAGCAGATTCATAGCCTGTTTTAATGTGCATTAAAAGCACAGTAGCTATCCTTGAATAAAACCAAGTGCTGACAAACTCATTTTCTAGAATAAGGGTATCCACATATTGGCATGAATAGGAGGATAGCTGTTAGTGACGAGCTCCGTGTGCAGACAAGTTAGTACAGCTAACAAGGGCTGAAAGGAGTCGAGGCATGACTGAGCCTCATAATTAAACCTAGATTAGACTTTTGCTGAAGGGGAAGGCAAGGCAAGAACAGCTCTGAACTCCTATCGTCGCCTGTAGTGTTTGAAGAGAGACATCCCTCGCCATCCTAGTGAAGTCAGCAGTGCCAAGCCAGGCTGGAATGGAGCCTTGTTATCTCTATAGGAGCATTGCTGGCAGGGCAGGTGTGGGCTTGTGCTGGGCTGTGCTCTGTGATGTGACCAGCTCAGGTATTCTTTACAGCCACTCTTCTCCAAGGAGGGTTTAGGGAGCCTTCCAGGAGCACACAGTACAGGGGAAACATGGAATAGTTGAGGTCCCCATCTCATGATGATACGGGTACCTGAGGCCGTTGGACCACCTCTGGAGAAGGTGCTCATCCTCTCCTTGAGCATGAGACCTGGACACTGTAACCTTGGCCCAGTGCAGGTCCCCTGGATCTACCCCAGAAGTAACAGCAGGTGAGCCCCAGCCTCCAGGTGTCTGAGGTGCCATCAGAGACTGGCTGTCAAATTTCCCTGGTGTCTTGTCACACAGTGATCTGATGTGGGACTGTAGCTTCCTGGAAGCACAGTGCTGCTCTTAAACACCAGCATCGCCTCCACATTTCATTGACAAGGGATCAAACAAGTCCTTGCTGCCTGTGTGTTGTTGTCGATGCAGGCAGGCAGACATGTCAGTGCTGTTTGCTTGAGTTTTGATGGTGGCGTGGCCATCGCAGATTGACAGGTTTCAGTTTCCAAGCACACATGAGAGCTGGTTTGTACTGGTAACCAGTGCTGGCCCAAGGAACCTGCTGTGGTTCTGACTACAATGGGACACAGTGCTTCTCTGCTACTGCCATTTCCTGCTAGAGTTTTGGGGCTTGTGTGCAGTAAAGAGGGAAGAGACTGTGTGCAGCATGAGCCTTGCATGTCCTTGATCTGGGGGCTGAGGTTCATCACATGGTGGTCACCTGTGCCCTCTGTCCCTTAGCTCAGTATTCTCATCTGGGCTCTGTAATGTCTTAGGCTTGGAGGAGTGTACGTGTTTGTGGGAGCAGCGTGGTACATCTCTCTGGAGTCCAGAAAACACCTGATCTAAGATTTCTGGTATGGCAGTGGTAGCTTTGTCACCGGGTATTTGTAACCAGCATCTCTGCTGTATGCAGTGAAGTCAAGGTTACATCATGTAATTTCTGCTGGTCGATGGGTCATCACAAACTGCTAATTTTGATTGAGCACTCCAGTGCAGCATGCTGGTTGTGTTCCTGTACAGCAGACACTGTGAAGCATTTTCTGATCATTCTTGTTTCTGTGAGCAAAGGATCGCTGCAGAGAAGAGTTTTCTTGCACAAACGCTGGTTTCAGGTTTACTTTTACCTGTGTCCTAAGCCTCCACACAGACTTTGGACCAATTTAACAGGGTGATACTTAGCTCCGTGCATTCTTTTTGAAATCCTGAATAAACCAGAAAAGATTGTCAGTGGTAATCATAGCGATTAGATTAGATCGCTTCGGGGTTTCAGCCTCCCCAGAGTAAACATCTGCTTCTAATACTGTAAATAGCAAGGTGCTGCATTTCAGGCAAACTTGGCCTCAATCCAAGGGATTGTCACTGTTTACGGCTTTTCCTATGTATTTCCCATTGCTTTTCAGCCTATACCATGCTGTACTTGTGTGTACCCTTCTTTTGTGTCTTTTCAGCCATGTACGAGTACGCATTGTGATTGCTCAATATTGAGTGCTTCTGTTTCTTGTTATTGGATGCTAGCTCTGGTGTCGTTCCAGTTAAGCTGTATGTACCTTTTGTCTTTGAAAATCAATAGAGAGCAAATTAAAAAAGAACTAGTTTTTGTGGTACCTTTCATTTAAAAAAAGAAAAAAATCCATTTGTGTTTGCTCATGATGAGAGAGGTTTCTAGGGAGGCCAGCCTGGGAGACAAAATATGGTTTGTGCTTTTAATAAGCATCAGGAACCCTTTTTTCCTTTAGAAAACCTTGGATGCTTCATAGTCACTCTCATCTAAACAGAAAAATAATATTCCAGGGCATTGTTTTGTTTACAGCAGATGTTGCTTTGTACTACAGTCTTGATTTGCAAACAAGTCAAGGGTCTTGGGAATTCTCCTGAGATCTTAGGGAGAAATATGTAAGATTAGCCACAACAGACTGTGTTTGCACTGCAGGTGCGGTAGTACAGATAGATGGAAGCACCTGAGGTGCTTGTACCTTCCAGCAGGAGCGAAGGGTACACTTCCAGGTGTGTGTTGATAGCAGGAAAAATCAGATTGCAGCAAATTCAGGTTCCTCTGGGACTTGGGAAGATGCTGAGGTCTTGCTTGTTTAAACACTGCAGTGAGCTGGAAGCCTTGCAGAATTGGATTTACCAAAGAAGGTGGTTTGCTTAAGTTGCCTTAAAACAGGGAAAAAAAGAAACATACTGAAAATAATTGAGTTTCTGGTGCTTTAAAAGCTTCTTAATGTTCTTCAAGTTCTTTTTTCTCTGAAAAAGTATGTCCTTTTGATTGCAGTTCAGGCTTAGCAGAGTACAGTACATCTTGCCACAGAATGAGTAAATGAGGTCTGTTCTGCAGCTGCTATTGAATGGCGATGTTGGAGCATGCCTTGGCTTATCAGTGCAGGCTGCCTAATGTATTCCACCCAGCCTACCTGAGCGTGCTCTGCAGCAGCAAACCCAACTATTTTCGTACCTGCTGTATGGATGGTTTTATCAATAAGGGGGGTGCTTCATTTGATAGTATTTCAGTAAGACATGCCGGAGCGTGCGCTGGCCATTTCTCACACACCTCTGTTGCTCTCTGCAAACCAGAAAATGCACCAGGAGCTTGCCATGGCACAGTCTGGTGAGGCAGCTCATGAGCAGAGTGTGGCTCATTAGCTTTACATTCATTAGTTTCTAAAAGCCTTCTGAATCAGATTTTGGGGCATGAGGAAGAGATTTGCAATCTATCCTACCAGTGTGACAGAATGTTCCTAGTCAAAAAAAAAGAGAAAATGGGCCTCTCTGGACCATTCTAAGGGGTTTTATTGTCTAGCTGTTGTTTTTCAAGATGCCTTGAACTATTTGGCTTCGTGTTTGTCTATTATCTTCTACACAGTCCCCCCACAAAAAGGCAAATACCTGCTTTTACTGAATTATTAACAATAGATGGAGCTTACGTATCAATGAAAATTATGGACGTTTCCCAAGGCAATTGATTTAAACGCAGTTAAATTTAGTGGAAGCCTCTATTGGTGTAATGAATGCTCATTATAGAGCTTAATGTGCTTTAAGGGCTTGGAAAACTTTCTCAGTAGGGAAGTAGGCTGCTGTTTTCCAGCAGAGGCACAGATGCTGTACCATGGCACTGCTGTCGCTACAGCCATATCCCATCACTGTGCCAGAATATTTCGCTGTAACCTTGTGTTTTTTCCTCTTGCAGAAGACCACCTCCCAGCTGGCTTCCCAACCATTGACATGGGCCCGCAGCTGAAAGTGGTGGAAAAGGCCCGCACAGCCACAATGCTCTGTGCTGCCAGTGGTAACCCTGATCCTGAAATCTCTTGGTTCAAGGACTTCCTGCCTGTTGACACTGCAACTAGCAATGGGCGAATCAAGCAGCTCCGTTCGGGTAAGGTAGCAAAGCAAGTAAGCTTTCCCTGCCTCCTCACTCTTCCTCCCATTTCTCTTTACTTGCTGCCATTGTTTTTTTTCCCCTGAAATGCAATTTTAAACCCAAATGCCAATTTGATTTGAGCTTGTTTCTTTTACAATATAAAAACAGTTTTTGGAGCTGATCCTCTCTGGCAGGATATCGTGGCTTGTTAAAAGGAGACATTAGAGTGGACATGCCTTTTGGAGCATCACCTGGATTCCTTCTTCGGTAGACCGTCTTGACATTGCCCCAAATCCTTGGTAGGCTCAGACATTTCACTTCCAACTCAATAGGTCTCAGATACTTTAAATAGGAACACCCTGCAAATTAGGACAGTGAGATAACTGGTTAAGATTTTACAATCAGTGGTCATGTACTACTTCACTCCTTGCATGTACTCTGCTTTCTGTTAAGATCTTTATCATTCTTGCTGTGTGACACCAGAAGAATAAAGAAAAATCCAATTCTGTGGATTTCAAAGGAAGGTGGACACGGTTTTGAACTATACAATTTCTTTTTGATTTTTTTTGTTTGATAAGCCAGATACTAGCTTTTGAAATACAGGCACTTAGTTCTTGTGGGTGGCTAAGAATGCACTCCTTTTAGCAAGGGACTCCTGTTTTTCTGCTGTACTCTTCAGTCTCCCAGGACTGGAAGGCCTATTAGAGAATTAAAGAAAATAAAATGTTGCTTTATTCACTGATGAAGTGCAGCTCCCCAGTGTGAATTGCAGTGGCTATTTAACAATGCAGAGCAGCATTACACAGCAGCTTTAGCCTGGGGAAAAAAGGCCCACATTACTCTACACAAAGTACAGAAAGCAACAGAGCTGCAAGAATTTTGGTATAGAAAGGTCTCATGCTTAAATAAGACACAGACTGGCTTGCCTGGCCATGATATATCTCTGGGCACTCAAAAGCCATTTTTTATGAGTGCTGCTGGCAGAGCAGCACCATCTTCTTTCCTAGCAAGGTGAACATCTTGACACATTTCACCATAGCAGAAGCCCTCTGCTTAAATCTGATGATGCTTGGATGATAAGAAGTAGGCTTGTACTTGGGGGAGTGGGTAATGAGACATCACTTTCATCAAAAATAGAAACCAGCCTGACACTCCTGATCCCACCTTGATGTACCAGTGAGCGCTAATTATACTAATGCATTTATAGTTTATGAAATTTCCCAGTGACCTTTAACTTATTTCCCCCACAACATGGTTTAATCTTGATCTGTTTGTGCTGAAAGAAAATATCACAGTTGTTAATTATTCTGAGAAGCTTTAGGAAGCAGCAATAGGAAAGTGTACATGGATGTGTTTCACTTCATAGCTGACTAAATCAGCATCAGAAATTACCATAAATGAGCAGCAAGGCATCTCCTGATGCACTTGCTGTACGTTCTCCAGCCTGTACGTTTTTGCAGGCACTTGACTGCCTCTCTGCCAGCTGCTTCACAAGTTTAGTGAGCTAGAAAGTTTAAAAACAAACTAGTAAACCCTGTCACTGTGTCCAAGTTTTGCTTCCTATTCGCTGTTCTTGAGCAACATCTCAGTTGAATATTTCACCTGGGATTCAGGCTCTGGAGCTGGCTGCTTGCTGAAGACACAGTAATTACCAAGGGAGGTGTCAAGGGAACCTTTCAGAAATCAATGAGGAGGACACATCCTCAGACTCACAAAAGGAATTGATTAGCTCTCTAATGTAGTAAGGGAGGTTTACACAGTTCAGTGCAAAAGTATTTGAAAGATGAGAGAAGTCTTATTTTCAGGGACCTAGTGATAGGATGCCAAGATTCAACAAGGCTCTGCTCCACCCTGGCATGAGTGAGGCAAGAAATTCACTGCTTCTCATGGGCCAGAGGTTCATTCCCTGCTTACATTTGTGGCTTTTTCCTATATTTGTAGTCGATATAAAGTAAGGCCTGCACTTTGAAGTGCCTGAGTCCCACTTACCTGACTCCGCTCACCCTGTGTGAGTATGTGATGGGTCGGGCAGTCTCTGATCCATTCTGCAAGGTGCTCACTGAGCTCTCCAGCACTATACCGTAGGAGGACAGTTGTTTTTTAAAGAAAGGAGTGTTTAAATAGATACCTCATTATATGGGAGAGTGTAATAGTTTGCAAAGTCTCTGCTTCATTAAGATCATATCTTACAGCCAGCCTGGCATATCTGCATGAATGTCAGTTTATACTATCTCAATCTAAATATACGCTCATTTAATTTCATTTAATTAAAACCCAATAAAAGCTAGGCAGATGTAATATAGTTAAAATAGCTACAGCACGGTGTGAGCCCAATATTGCATATATAGAGTGTCCGACCTTCAATGAGTACCAAATATATTATTATTCAGATGTACTAAATATAGGTTATGAAGGTCAAAGCAGCTTTGGAGTCTGACTTAGAGAGGGGTTTGCAGGATAATTTCATTTCTTTAGGCTCCTAGTGGGGAATAAATAGCTAGAGGTAAAGAAGCAGCATGTTTGGGAAAGGTGCTCTCTTCTGACACTCGCAGTTATGTGGGCTGGCAATGCTCTGGGGGTTTCAGGCAGGTCTTTGAACATGCATGCAGTCAGATCATGTGCCCAAGGGGGCTCTGAACATCAGTTTCTAGAGCTCTGTTCATCTTCTGTCAAGATACTAGAGAGTTTGTGGTGTAACACAACTAAGCCGTCATCTTAGGCTCTTTTAACCCCAGAGGACTGGTGTCTCTGTCAGGAGCAAATGCACAGTTTATGAATCTGTCCTGTATCCTACCATCCCTCATTTGCTGATCACATCTGTATGTGTGTATATCCATTTTTCTTATTAAACCTTCTGACAGAATGACTCTTTACATTTAGAGTGCTTTTTTTCTTCTTTCTCCCCAGTACATAGATCTTTTCTCCCAAGTAATGCTCTGTTCCTTTTAAAGTACAGCTCTTGGGTAGTTCTGTCAGTACGTGTTGCACTAATTGCTCTAGAGATGAGAATACAAATAAATACAGGTTTTCATCTCTATTATCACAGATCAAGGCAAAAGCAAGGTCTCTGACTCACGCTGGTTGTGGCAAAATTCTCCTTTGCTCATCATGCTAATACTTCCCAGCTCTTGTGGAGAGGCTGCTTTTCTGCAAATGCAGTGACTCAGGACAGCTCCCTTTTCTCCCCTAGGGTGCATAGCTTCAGTCATTGCCTCTCAGTAACTGACACAGAATCTAAGGACAGCTCTGGGCTGGGAAACTTCCCCAGCATGCTGACTCATTTAAAATCTGTTTTCCTGAACTGATTTTAAAACAGTCCAGGCATTGTAGTGTTGCAGGTGATGCCCATATGAGTTCTGGCAGCAAGGGTCACTGCTACACCTCTAACCATGTTTTAAAATTAGTTGATGGTGTGGCAGAAACTCAATATAGATCAGATTGTACTGATTCTTTACAAGTTGCTCTGTAAAGATTCTTGGTCTGGAAGCTCCTGAAGACTTCAGAACAACTCTGAATGGTATTCATACTCCTGTAGCTCTCAAATGCTTCCGGTGAGTTTCACAGCTGAAGAATTGCTCTTACACCTTGCTCTTCAGAAAATTTATGAACAAAATATCAAATTAGAATAAATAGTTACTCTGAATATTAACATCCAGATACATATGCCATATAAGGGAACTCCAGAAACTAAGGGAGCACTGACATCTTTCCCCTAGCAAAGAGCTTGGTCTTACAAGAAGTGTCATTCTCTTCTAATTACCATTAATTAACTGAGTTATGGAGCTATGCCCTACACCCCAGTGTGGCTCTCAGGCAGTGAGCTGCAAGTGAAGTATCAAAGAGAACTCTGCAGGTGACTTCAGTCACTCTCTGGAAAAGTGTAGGTGTGTCTAATGAAGAAGCAGTGGGAGCTGGCCCACCAGATCACCTTGCTGCATTTATACTCTCACAGTTACCAGCAAGCACTTTCATTTTAGTCTTGATCCTGTAGGTAGAAGCACTATTTATTTGGTAACAAAAGGAATACCCAACATGCACAAAAGAAACTTGCAAAAAGAGGTGGTACCTGTCCCAGAGAAATGGCAGCAGCAGCCATATTCTTCTTCACTGGTAATAGCCAGCAGCCAGTATCAAACAGAAGACAATCAGCTCCTGGCAACAAACAGCTTTGAGTCCAGCCATCAGATGGGCATCAGCTTGGGATAAGGTGTGTAAGGATAGCCCAAAAGAATGGGTATTGAGAAGTATTTTCCAAAAGGATAAGGAAACCCACACAAAGATGGATGCTTTCTCAGAAAGGACTGACTGGACAAGGGTTGAAGCAGTATCATGGCCAACTAGCTGACAGCTGAAATTTTATGTCCTGGCCAAACCTATAGTGCACATCTGGGTCTTGCTGTGTAAGGCACACACAGCAGTGATGGGATTCACACAGACTCCTTGATTCAACTGGTGGCAAATAGCCAGTCTTTTCTGTAGTACTTCAACTTCTGAAAATAGTTTTCCCTAAAACTATGTTAGGAAGTAGCCAAAAGCACTGTCGGAGTTCTCTGGGAGTCAGTGTTGCATTGCCTTAGCTCCCGGTTGCAGCCAGCAAGAGCCTTGGTTTCACTATATGACGTTGCTTTGGAATGGTTTTTTGGTGGTTTAGGTTCTTACACTTCCTAAAAGAAGTGGTGTGTTGGCAAGTCTGGGGTGAGTTTGTGTCAGCAGAGTGAAGGCCCCTCTCCAGCAGAGCCTCTTCTCAACACTGGGAAATACTGATGCAGATAATCCCATTGGGTTTTCCAGTGTGTTATCCTGTGTTTTGCCTTGCTTTGGACATCTGGCTGTGTACTTCCAGTAGATGCAAGGGTTAGTATTCATTCCTGATTGAAGTGAATATATGTGGTGTTGTTTGGTGTCTGTTATCATGAAGGGGAAATAAACGGTCTTTCCTTATGAGTGGTTCAAACCGATCAAACGCAGGAGTTGGGTTTGAAGCTTGATCTTGGTGTGCCCTTTGCATAAAGAGGCCTGGTGATCACAGGGAACTAGTTGGCCTCAGTAACCATCTAAGTGATGGCACCTCTGTCACTTGATGGACTCTTATGTTGGCATTCTGTGGCCTATATGCTGTGATTTAGTCCCTTTGAGGGACACCCTGAGAGGACAACAGCCAGAGATGCATTGTCATATGATGTGAAGAACAAATAGAAACTTATATTCCTTCAGGGTAATGGAATCTGAAAACAGAAAAGCCTTGTGCACTCTCAGTAATGGTGTCCTCTGTGTGAAGAGTGAATGTCTTTACTTTGCAAAGGTGAGAGAGACCCAGAACAAACATTGTGCTAAATACAGCAAGCCTCTGTGCTGCTGCCGCAAGGGTTCACTTGCATTTGGAGGCCAGGAGGACTGGGATTTAACACAGGAAGAAATGAGCTGGTGACACTTATGTTTGAGGGAATCTGCTTTAAGTGTGCAGTTGCTCTTACTGCCCTGTGTAGACAATTGCGTATTACTGAAAGGGTTTAGCCTCTACAGGGAGCAGACTTAAAGTTTGCTGCAAATCCTTTCTGTTCTAGGGCAGAACAACAAACCCTGTTTCAGCCAGGTGAGAGACGGAAGTCCTGTTTTCTGCCCCATGGGCTTGTTCTCAAAGTCATTGCACCATTCCCATGGGAAGTGGCACACTGCAGTGGTGCTTTTCTTAACTCTGAGAGTTGCAGAGGGGGACAGGAGAGGGGGGAAATGGGAGGAGGGAGGCCCTAGACCAAACTGAACAAAAATATCACTTGGCAAACCTTTCAAACAGGTGAAGAGAAATAACCCTGTTTTCCATGGCTGTGCTATTCCATGCAAGTATCTCTGGGTCTAACTGTTCTGTCAAGGGTAGCGGTAGTTACTAAGACAGATAAATAAGCAGCAGATTTATTATTGCAAAAAAAGAGATTACCCACAACTTCAGTCACTGCAAGATCTTCCCTGATGCTTCAGTCATCTGGATAGAAAGCATAAGAAAATATAACCAGACATAAAGTTAAAATGGAGTAATGTCATCTTGGCAGAGGATCATGCCAAAATGAGTAGTTTTAATTGCTGCTCCTGCTTAAAGAAAGGACTCTGCCTAAAGGAAAGGGTAGTTAGGAAAGAAAAAGATTAAGTATAAATATTGTAATTACTTTTTAAGAGGCAAGTTAAACATGCTTAAAATATGCCTTCTTTGTATTTACAGAAATTCTTTTCTGTCTTTCTTTCCCATTGGGTGATCATTGTTGTGGATAATGGAATGAGCTGTAAATCTGAGATACACGACACTCTTGTATGCATACTGGTATTTATTAATACACTGAACATGATTTGACACACTGTGTCCTGTTTAACCCTGTTTTTCTGTCTGTTTAAACTCCTCAGTTTTCTTTGGTAAGTGCTTGGTATTCAGATCCTACAAATCTGCATAAAACCAACACATACCATGAACTGCCTACAGATTCAAGCTGCATGAATCTCTCCCTTATACTAACAGCCTTCATATGTGCAGAATAAGACCAAAGGGACAAAAGTGGGGATTAGAAGGGTTCCTTGCCAATTTGCTCAGCTGGAGCATCTCCCATTCAATCATGCTTCATTATTGATTGTATGCTGAACTCAAGACACTGACCAGTGGCTCCTCCACTTGCTAAACACATTGACTCATAAACCAAACCTCTACAGATTGTTGCAACAGGATAACTTCAACTCACTCCCAGAGAAGCCCTCCTTATAAGATACACTTCATTATAGCATGTAAAATTATCTCCAGTGCCTTATAAAGAGGGTAGAGATTCCTTTCTCCAGCTAATATACAAATTAGGCAGGAGCAGCAGAGGTCTGGCTAGCGTGCCGTTGTTATGTTACCAGAAACTACTTCGTTTTGAAATATTTCTGTATGTAAAGTTAATTCTGCATGACACCAGTTTCTTTGCCAAAGGGAACCTGATGCAAGGGTTATGCGAATGTGGAGGACGGCTCAAAACGGATTTGTTACACTCTCCCCTTAGTTTAATTTCTTTAAGCGAGTATATTTTGTCCCCCTGGTCATTCTAACCTCAAAGCCAAATTGCACCTAGCACCCACAACCATGTGCTTTCCACCCCTCCTGCCCAGCACACTCACAAGTCACACAGTCCCAGAACACCCCTTCCGTGTTCTGTATGAGGAATGAAGGGGCACTGCACCATCTTCCCAACGTGTCCTCCATCTCAACTGCTTGAACAGTGATGTGGGTGAATGCAAGTGGTGAGGCCAGCTGGCAACACCACCTCAGCAGCTTAGTTTGGCTTCCGGTCATGAGGGTGGTGGCTTTAATGGCAAGACGCAGGGCTGGGCGCTGCACTTGCGGAAGCGGTGAGCTTTACTAACCTCCTGAGGGTGTCACTCCAACTTTTATTGCGCATCAGTTTCTTTTTATTTATTCCTGTCGCGCTAAAGCAGATTCTAGCTTTAAAAAACTTTCTGCTTTTTAGTTATAATTTTTCTTCCTTTCCTCTTTGTACTAATGCTTCTCTCTAATCTTATTTGCATTCAAATTACCTCACCAGGTGGTACACCGATCAGAGGTAAGAATGCTGAAATGTGCCTCCAGTTGTCACGTCACTCCATCTCCTGTCTGCCGTGTCTCTTCTCCGGTGTTTCTCATCTCCAGCTTATACTCTCAGCCCTAACTCTGCCAGCGCTCTCGCTCATCTGCACTCTCCCACTTAGTGTATTTATTTTGGTTGGTTTTCAGCGTGATTTCTTGTAGACTCATCCATTGCAATTTTGCACTGTTGAAAGGGGGTTATTCAATGGAAAGTTTGCAAACTGGAACATGGTCCCTGGGCTGTGCCATGGGATGGTTGACGTCTCCTGCAGCTCCTCCAAGTCTCTGACTTTCCTGTGCAGTTGTGGCCTTTGAGGTTTTGTGTCTAGAGGGGTTTAGATAGATCACTTTGGTGTTAAGTGTAAGGGAGTAACATATTCACAAGAGAACAGTCAAATTCTTTGCTGCTGCTGCTGGGCATGAAACTCTAATCAGAAGGAGATAAATTCATGAAAGTTTGAGCAAATTTAGCTCTGGGATAAGGAGCACCTTTGTTTGCCTTCCTATATTTGCTTTTCAGGTGCGCCAACCCTCTAATGTGGGGGCACACTGGAGGACCACTACCCTAGATGTCCTGGACATACCGATGTTGCTTCACAGCACCAAGATATTTTTCTACATAGATGAATCAGAAGCACATCTGACTGCTTTAAGTCTTCATTAATTAAGCCCACCCCTGGTTTGACAGCCCAGTGTGTGCAGTTCCTGGCTTGTTTTCACAGCCTGTATGCGCCAGTAATAACTTTCCAATTGGAGCGTTGTCTTTTCTAGCCTAAACACTCAAAGCTGTCTCTTTAGATTAACTTTAGCATGTTAATCAGCATTATGTGCTAAGGCCCTTCTGAATTCTCTTGTGATTTTGGTTGCCCCTGTTGATTGACCCCTGGATTGTCTCGGCAGAATGACTACCATCTACAAATTAACATGACCTCGTTTGTTCGGGTTTTTCCCCTTCTTCCCTTTTTTCCCCCTTTTCCCTGAATCACCGCTGGAAGTTAATAATCTGACTCTTTGGAACTGGTTCTGTTGCTGGGGGTTAATGTTTTCAGCTCCCATTAAGCGATTTTAGAGTAAATGTGAATTTCCATTTGATGCGTATTTGCATTAAGTTGCCTCTGTAGCAAATCTGGGTCAGGGAAAAAGGCTGCCTTCCTTATTTTGATATGAATGGGCTTATATATCTGTCATTCCTCCCTTTGGAATACTGGAGATTGACAGCTGTGATGTTACAAGGTCCTTAAACTGTTTCTTCATCCCCTACTACAAATCCTAAAATGAAATGACAGGTTGAATGCTAACTAGCGGAGCGCTCTGAGCTCACAGCCATGCATGCCGAGTGTGCAGCCATCCCAAGGCCTCCCCGCGTACTCGCTGCGTGCCCGCCCTGCCTGATGACATTAGTGACTCAGCACCAGAACCACGTGGATGCTCCATACGTCCTGCTTGGGAACTGAACACATCTCTGTGAAAAGAACCATCCATCTCATAAAACATAAGTTCCCCACACCCCCACCTCCCTTCCCACCCCCGTTTGAGTCCTGATGAGGTATTTTAAGAATGTTCTTGACATTATTTAAAATATGTGTCCTGTTTGAATGTCAAAGATGACATTTCTGTGAGAGCAAACAGAAGCCATGTGCTGCTCTCTGGCTTCTCCCAGAGGATTTCTGTCAGCCTAATGCCTTTTATTTAAAATGGAGGTCACTGGAATTCTAAAGATAACGACAGATTAGATGAAAGTGTTTTTATGATGGTGAGGTTGTGTCCATGTAGAAGTGACTGTTCTGCCATGTTCTATACCCAGCTGCACTCTTGTTCCTCATTAAGGTAAGTTTGATGCTTTGGAATCCATTAATTTGGTCTGAAAGGAAGGGTGAACTAATGACTCTTAACAAACCCGTTTGGAAATAATGTTTGGGGAGGAAGGGGTGGTTTTGGTTTGATTTAATTGCTGCTGTGACTGTGTCACTAGGAGTTGTGTGCCTGGAGCTTCAAGCGTTACCCAAGGCTTTTGTGCCAAAGCAGTGGAGAACCACTTGCAGGGGAGCAGTGTGTGGTTAGCAGGGATGACCTGATAATTCTACCATGGACCCCTCCAAAAGGAGGAGATTTTTCTCTCTAAACACCTCATTTGACTTTACCCCACATACGTGATTCTTTCTGTCGAGGACATCTCTGGTTTCCCTGAAATGGGAGGATCTCCTATCAATAATTCAGTATCTCCATTTGTAACTTCACTCTTCACCCCTCTGGGGCTGCCCCAGATAGTAATTTAATCTTGAAATCCCTATTTTTTTTCATCAGAAAGACATGGAGCTGGCAGATGCCCATCACATTAGGCAATAGGTAGCTTCTTAAGGTGACCCACAGATAATATCAACAGGTCCATGCTGAAGCAAGTTCTGCCCCTTTCTTATTTTCGAAGTAGCATATAAGATAGGCATTTCCAGCATTTCTCTGGAATTGAGCTCACGCAACCTTTTGTGAAACCTGGCTGCATTTTCCTGCCCTGGGCTGTAAGAGGGAGCAGGGCGCGGTTGTGTTTCTGGTGGGTGCTGGACTGAACAGGCATTAGATCAGATCCACATGAGGAGGTAAAGAAATATCATCATCTGAGGCATTATCCCTCTCCAGTCAGATTTATTTGTTACTTTTCTGTCACCACAGGAAATATCTGAGGTTCCTATACATAAGAGTATTTCTTCCCTGCAGACGTCAGCATAGCAGAGGTCTATCTGAATTAACTTTAGATCAGCTCACTTGGGTGTCAGAAGCTGTCTGTCTGGGAAGCCAGGTAAACACCCGCACCAACTTCTGTATAGCTGCAGCTAAACCTTTCCAGTCCCAAGTGAACTGGTTTAAATATAGCTCCAATATGTTGACACTATCCTGAGAGATGGAGCATAAAGCTATCCAAAGAGATTAGAGGAATCTGAAAGAATTTTGCTGTCTCTTTTGAGCATGTGCTTGTACATTTGATTGCACTTTGTATATGATAGGATTTTTTTTTTTTTGCTGTTTCTTGAGCTTTTGCAGTCACAGAAAGAAAGGTGAAAGGAAAACAACTTAAAAATGAGAAGATATGCTCACAGGAGCAAACAGTGTAGGGGGAGATTGGGTGGGGTAGAGCCTGGGAATGTTTGTAATGCCATGTTTCTAACTGTCAAGATTCAGATTGACTCACATCACTTTAGAAGTACACAGAGGTATTACTGTGCATTTGACTGCTGTAGTTTTGCCTCTGACGCAGAGTCCCCTGAGATTTCGTATACCTGCTGGTGAGAGATCAGAGCATCCTGAAAATCCACTAAGAGGAGACCTCATGCTGCTGAGCACATTGGGTCTCCTCTGCAGCATCTCTGCCTGCGTCTGGCTCGATGGTAGCAGTCGGGTGCTATCAGCAGCTGCCTCTGGTGCACAGGAGAGTGATTTCTCAGCAGCGCTGCCATCCAGAACAGGCCCCTTGCATGCCGATCACTGGCCTCTCAGGCATAATAACCATAATGAACACTAACAATGAAAATGTATTTGTAGTTATCTTGTTTTGCATAATTGGCAATGCTGATGGCTGGTGGAGGCTAGGTGCAGTCCTCTGTAACAGCTGGGAGATGCTGCAGGTATAAATTACAGATAGTGAATATGGGAAATGCTTATTATTAGTGACTCTTGTGTGGTTTCGGTGTCTTTCAGTTTTTCAGGGCTCCCACAGCAAGTGTTGGTTGTCTCAGCAGCTTGGGTATCAAAATCCAGCTCCCTCATTGTCAGGCTTTCACAGTATTTCTTTCTCTGCCATACTCACATTTATGGGTCCTTGTTTGTTCTGGGCTTGCCTCTGGCCCTGCTCCACAGCTCCCTGGATTTTATTAGGAGGATTCTCTTTCTCAGGGAAGGAATTTTTAGCAGACAGGGGATTGAGACCTGAGCACTGGCTGAAAGGGTGGCTAAAAATACTGCTTCAGGGAAAGTCAGGCAGTGTTTCTGTGGAGGAAGATGGTGGGAAGCAGGAGGAAAGAAAATGGAAGGCTTTAGGGTTGCCATGTGCTCTAGTGTGTGGGGTGGGCAAAATTTACCTCTTCCCTGGCAGCAATGGCCCTGATCAGGTAACTCTGTTCATTAACAACTGCTGTGCAAGTCCTTCCCTTAGATGAGTGCTGTGATTGCAGCCTGCTTCCTCTGACTCTTTGGTATTTACAGGAACATTTAATTCCATGTTTCATTTTATAACCAGGGCAGAAGGTCAGTCCCTCCACTCTGAGCCAGGGGGACTAAGTTTGTGAATGCCCTGCTAGAGAAATAGAGCTGCTCCGGCTGCTGGGATGGAGCTCCGACCTGAATAGATACAGAGAGATACATTTGTATGGCAGCTCAGGGCTTTCTACATTTAGTTTGTCACCTAGAGAAGAGAGTGACAAGCCCTCTGTGGCACAGCAGTACCCAGCACTGCCAAGAAGTGCCCCTTGTCGGGATCTGCCTTCCCCATGCTTTGTCTGTGCAGTGCACTTTTTAAATGCTGCTTTTACCCACTGTCACTGCCGCTAATGATTCTGCCTGAACACGCGTATATTTGAATAGATAAGTATCTTGGAGAGCTGCTAACAGGACTGCTGTCTGTGCCCGAGTTTACAGAGCAAAAGAAAAAGCTAGGAGAGGAGGGAAAGGACTGGCAAGCAGATACCAGCTCAGAGTAAAGAACCTATAAAGGATGCTTGTCATTCAGCAGGGCTGGCTCCTGCCCTCAGCCCAAGAAAGCTCTGCCTTGTCACCATTCTTGCTGTCACTGGAGACCTGCCAGGGGTTTTTCTCAGGAGCTGTCAGCTTTCCGATAAGCTGAGATGTGTTATCGGGAACAGATCTGAGCCGCAAGCAAGATCGACGTGGCATCACAGCGTGGTGAGGAATGGCTGCCCCTCTTCTGCTGGAGCCCCGCTGCAGTTCAGGGTGCTCATAGAAGGCAGTGGAGAGTGGGTGGTGCTCAGCAGGGAGAAGTGTCACTCTGATGTGCATGTACCACTGCAGAGCCCTGTGAGCTCCCAAACAAGCTTTTCACTGCTCCTCTCCTTCATATATGCATGTCCTGATGGCAGATGGTCCTCATGCATCTGCTGAAGCCGTGCTACCTGATTGCACATCAGGACTCAGCAGTGCAAATGAGAGCAAGGCATCTGACACATGAGCACCATGAGTCCGTATGAGGAGTCCATATGAGAAGTCTGCAGTAACATCCTGTGTGAACAAGACCTTACTCAGCAACTTCTGCAACATAAATCCCAAAGTAATGGATAAAAGTAAATCAGCCTTCCTAGCTCTGCTTTGCAGAGGTGCGGAAGATTGTGAGATGAGATGTTGACAGGGCTAGGAATAGAAATCAGGTCCTTTGCACTTGTCAAAGCAAAGAATTCACTGCACTTTTGAGGGTCTTTGGATGCAGCTTCCATGAAATTCAGGGAAAGGAGCTACTCAGGACTTAGTTTTTCCTTTACTGTAGCTGCTTGTGTCGTATCCAACCTAGACTTGAACTCTTCAAGAGATGAAGTAACTGCCATTCTCTGGCATGACTGAACTAGGGGCTGGAGCATATGACACTTACAGAGTTTTTCCCAAAGCTCAAATGCATTTATGTCTCCAGCTTTCTGATCCCAGCAATGTCTGATCAACCTAACTTCATTCATAAATCTCTATACCCTGAGATACCCTACTCTCTCCCATATCCATCACTTAGTTGTAGATTGTCCTTCACGAAAACCCCTATAGTCCCACTAACTGCCATCAGTTTACCATGATTCTTTCACTTCCTACTGTCTATCAGCTCTAGTGTGGGATCTGTATGTTCGTCTAATGATAATTTGCTGCAGTAACTGTTTTCTTTCTGGTTCAGTTGAGAGGTTTGCATTAACTTCTGCTTCCTGGGTTCTCTCTTGCTCAGGATGCACCATAGTTTGAATGGTCATGCCAACCCAGACAAAACCAGAGTCCCGTGCGCAGTGTCCCTGAGCAGTTTGTAGGCAGTTGCTGACACATATTACATGTTTATAGTATGAATCTAGAAATTGATCTGTGTTGGCTGCAGAACTGACAGGTAATAACAGCGTGTAATCTGAAACTCCCCTCCGCTTTCATTTTCTTCATCCTTTTATGTTTTTCTCTTCTCTCTCCTGCACTGATGTTGAGGTCCCTAGAGATAAAAAATAGTTTGACTAACTGGCATTTCATAGGCACAGTGATCACAATTGTAAGAGGTATGAATACCAGTGATACATATTAAATGGCATATAAACAGATACGTGTTCATGGCAGAATTATCTGGGGATCTTAACTTTTTCTAGGCAGACACCACTGCGTGTCACTTGAAGCTGGCTCTGCTTTCAGCCCAGCCAGCTGATGAGGGCTAAATCAGAGATAGGCTCTTCCTCAGGGTGATGACATCCACTCTTTTTTGTTTGTTGGTTGTTTGGCTTTTTTAAGTATGAGTATGTTGTGCAGCAAACAGATTTTCCCAGCCAAGTCTGATGCAAGTACTCAGAATGAACTCTGCAGAAGATGCATGCCCACAGAGTAATGAGCAGAAATTAAGAAGGAGATAATATACAGTGAGTTCCAGAAAAACTTCCTGACAGAAAACATAACCAGGCTGTGGCATCAATTCCTTGAGGAAGTGGTGAAAGACCTATCACTCAGCACATTTAAAATGGGACTGGACAGAGCACAAGTACATTTACAACAAGGAACAATCCAGCCCTGGCCCCCAGGGATGCACAAAATAACCTAATAGGTCTTTTCCATTTCTAGATTCTCTGATTCTCTGTGTCTTGTCAGTGCTGGGAAGCTTTGTCCTGCTCCACTGCCTGTCATGCTGCTGTCTGCTTGAAAATGTTTTTCCGAGAGAGCATGTAGAAATTTGGCATTCTCCCTGAATTAAGCAGCAGTGCTCTGTAGACTTTGGTCTGTGAGTGTCCAGAGAGCTCCACAGCTAGGGAAAGCTGGCAGGTCCTTGCTTTAGTAGGTGGAAGGACTTCTGCAAACAAGCATTCTCTGTCTAGCTGAAGCCTCATTTCCAACACTAATGCAACAATAGGGAGGGCTCTGTACATCATTTTTATTATATGGCAGAACCCAGGGAAGTTCATTTTTCCCCATGACATATAGACTTATGCCACAGTCTCAATTTATCATTCTAAATAATGTAGGTGGCAGTGGTTGATTCACATTAGTTTTTCTTCTGTTCCAATGATATGAAAAACTGAGTTTGACCTCTGCAGCTAGAACCAGCAAGAGGGGAGAAAGAAATTCCACCAGCTATTCTCAGTGCGGCTCTCAGTGGTCGTTTTGAACCGTGGCAGGCAGAAATGAGTTCAGATCCTTACAAGCAAAGGGGTTAATGTTTTCTTTTAGTTCAGCATATGGTTTGTGAGCAGAGTTCCCTTCCTACAGGCAGAGCTAACCAACAGAATCTGAGCCCTTGGAGACACTTTAAAAATTATTCCTGTGTTCCCTCAGGGAAGCAGGCTGAGTACCAGCCACTTCAGTGTCCAGCCAGCAGTGCCAGCTTGCTGTCATATGCATCCTACTGCTTTCTTTCTCTGCAGCTCCCTTTTTCAGTCTGCATATGGGACACAGGGGAGTTTAGATGTGACCAGTTTTGCAGTCATCTGTGCTAGGTAAGAAGCTGGGTGACAGACCAGCCTCCCAGGCCAGGCAGTGCTGGGCGCCAGTTGAAATGGCCTGAGCAGTTAGAGAAAACCACCTTAGAACAGTGCTCACTTCCACATCATGAGTACTCTACAGCTTACACATGTAAACGGCTACTCTGTGTGCTCTGAAAATTATTACAGCTATTTAGGTGAGCCTGTCGTGCATCCAGCACCTTGTGGATGAGATCAGGTCATGTCCTGACCCAAAGCTGGAGAATCAGGCATGCTGGTGCAGGAAAGGTGGCTTTCACGTGAGGACCGTGCGGCAAAATGGGAACATTGCATTAGTGTGTATCTTTGATGTCTCACACCGAGTTTCTCGTCTTTTATATCATGTATCATGAAATCTGAAAGAACAAGATCACTGACATAAAGCTGACAAAAGGCGAAGTGTTTTCTCAGAAGGGGGTGTCTGTGGAAGGAGGATGGTGAGGTGGGAGAGATGGGACTCTGCCAGTTTCTGCAGGAAGGCTGCAATTTGCTGAGCATTTGCTAGGCTTTGTGTGCATCAGATAAGAAACAAACAGCTACAGTTAGTGTGCTTTGTGTTTGGCTGTTTTGACTAAAGGCTTATTAAAGGTCCTTTTGTTAGACAGGCATCCCGTATGAAGCTGTAATTAATACGTGTGTATGTGTATGTTTTTATTCCTTTATTGAAGCAATGAATATAAGTGGTTGGGGCGGTTGGATATACATCAGTAATTGGTTCCCTGTATATTAAAAAAAAAAAACAATAATCAGTTTCACAAGCTTCTGACACAAGACTGGGTACCTTTTGGCTGCATGCTGGTACCCTGTGGGTCCAGGGGATATCACAATATATTTATCCAGGAAGATACTTCAAAAGCGTGGGGCATGGCCTTCCTTTACTGAGGCTGGCTGTTTGATTACCAGATTTGCCATAACCTGAATTGCCTGTGTCCTTTTGTTTGTGTACAGGAGCTCTGCAAATAGAGAACAGTGAGGAGTCAGACCAAGGCAAATACGAATGTGTTGCAACCAACAGCGCAGGAACCCGCTACTCTGCCCCAGCTAACCTTTACGTTCGAGGTAAGAGCAGCTTCCGCCCAAGGAGGTCACTCTCTTCCTGCCCAAAAGGCTCCATGGCTTTCAGTGAAGGAGTATGTTCCCTCTCTCAGTGCCCTGATCGCACTTTGTGGATTGTGTGATGTGGCCTTTTCCTCAAAAGCCAGCAAGCTAAGGTCAAGGATATCTTTGATGCACATTGGGTTTGACTCACATTTCTGGAAATCTGTTTTGCTGTTTATATGGTGTTATGTAAAATGCTGAAATATAGGCAAAATTGGAATTCCTTTCTCCCTTAAACTCCTTAACTTCGGGTCATAGTTACTTTAATTGGGATTGAGGAATGCTTAATCCTCTTAGTATAAACTAACCTTTGGTGACGTAGTGTAAAACTGGTCATGCTCTGATAAGCCAGAGGTGCTCAACTCTAGGTGAGCCAATATTTAGGCCTCTGCTTTGGAATTTGTATCTTTAAAGGCTGAAAAGCGTTTTGGAATTGTCCTAATCCGTCTTAAATGCATCACTGGTTGAGCCTCTGGGTATTAATGGCTTGCACTGGGAACCTGCTGGAAATTAGACACAGTTCATGTAAAGTTGATTTTTTTAATGGTTATGCTATGTTGCTAATTTAAAACTAGTTTCAACGTACCAGAATAACTAGGTTTTCCATTAGGACAGTCTCCTGGCAGTTTTCTTTCTCTACATTAAAGGTGTGTGAGTTAGCTTGGAGAAAAGCAAAGGCTAAATTCCCTGTATATTTTCTGTTAATTTCAGCAAGAAAAAAATGTGCTGCTTCATATGGTACTGTGAATAACCACAGCCACGAGTTAGGAACCCCTGGGAAATGTAGTTACGGATTTTCCCAAGAAGAGAAAGAAGATTTCTGTGTTGGTGCTGTCCATTGTTTGTTAGGAAGTTAGAATGAGATTTTATTTCCACATAGTAAATCAACTGTCTAATAATAAAATCTCATCTTCATTTCTTCCTTCCTCTGTTCTGGAGAAAGAAAATACAATCTTAAAGCTGTATATGCATTGGTTAGTATGGCAAGAGGATGTGAGAACATGATTGTCTTCACATGATGTATGTTTGCTTCTAGGGGTGGCTTCTGGCATTGCTTCCTTTGCTTATTCTGGGGGATTGCTTTTTTATTTTGCAGCGTAATTTGGATTATAAGAGTCTTTGGAAGACTGAAGTACCCAATTAAGCATTACTCAGAAGTTGAAGATGTATCTGTGCAGCGGAATCACTCATTTCACTCTCACAATGTACTTATGGATGATTTTAAATCCCCTGTATTCCTGCAGGCTCATTTTTCAGGCAAGCTGTGCTAAAACTCATCCCACATTGTCACTTGCACTCTGAGGGAAAGGATCCTAGTTACCAGGTTGGCTGTTGTTGCATAAGTTTGTGTGGATACCCAGCCATTCCGCTGCAGTATTTGGAATGCTTTTGCTTCCTGTGACATGCTCAAACTCTAAGTCTTCTGTTTTCTATAGAGGTGTGGCTGAAAAAAGACACAAGAGCTTCACGAGGTAGAAGAACCTCCTCTTAACAACTTTCTGATTTCTTACTGATGAACACTTAATTTAGAAGTGAATCCTGTAGGAGTGTGAGGGGTGTACTGAATTTTACACTTGGCTTGCTGCTCAGCAAGGTTCGTTTATCCTGTCTGGGCAAGGCGTGGGCCATGGATGGGCTGCACATGGGAGAGGTGATCCTGATGTTCATCAAAGAAAGCATGTTCTTAGACATATGCTTTGCTGTAAACTGTCATTTTCTTATACATAAATTTTTAGGACAAGCCTTTTTATTGCACATATAATCTTTATGTTGTCAGTCTCCAACCTGTGTGATCCTGATAAAGCCCTGCTGTATGTTTAAGACAGGGTACCCCATAAATTATTATCAGGTGAAATGCGCTGTGCATAATAGGTTCTAGATGGTATTTGTGCTTACAGTTTCTCCTAGCAAATGTTCTACAAAAAAAATACCAACTTGTTACTATGCAAGTTAATGACTTTAAAAAGTCAAACCAAGAACAATATTTTATTTAACAAGCAAGGAAAACATGAAAATATCTTAACTTTCTCAGGTCTGGGATGCAGAATAAAAGAATCCTTGGTTTTCCTTCTTGTCATAGTTCTACAGTGTTGTCATTAGACGGATCAGTGACTTCCAGTAGGATCTTTAGAAAGTGCCTGCATCTTTACTAAGGAAGACATTAATTAATGCTAAATTACAGTGGAAATTAAGTGTGTCGGCTGCCCCACCAGTGCATGGTGGTTTCCTAATGATTGACCTCCTTGCAGTGAATACCCAATAAGTTAGGCACTTTTTCTAAAAGCATGGCTGAGTGCTAAGCAGCAGTACTAATTCCCACCCTCTGTAGTTCTCAGGGCTGCTTGTGTCTGCTCTCATTTACAGCCTATTGTTTTTTCAATACTTTAAATGTTTGTTTCTCTTGACTCCTGGAGTTTATGTTTTTGATCATGTCCTCCCCTTTCCTACCTCCCAGGTAATCCTTTGTAAGTGTGCTGTGTTGGAAAGCACAGGCTCATTAGCATCTTTATCGTACTTTTCATGCTAACAAAGGAAGATACTGAGAGCTGAAAAGCAGTATCCGGGCACTGCTCAGGGCTTCCTATATCAATGAAGAAAAAGGAGGAGAAAGGAGCAGGCTACACCAGTGTCTTGTCTCTGTGAATCCTTTAGAGCCAGCACTAATGCACAGATGGACTTCATTAAAAGTTAAAACATTTCCACACCAGGGATTTGTGAAGGAAAATGGATGCATTTTTCTCGAAGCTATTATTTTCATTTAAGTGTGCTGGAAAGCAGCCCTCCTAAGACTTCTGCTTTTGGACTGACAGATCTATCTGCTGCTGCAGAGCTGGGCTGGGGCTGGGGACCAGCACTGGAAGCTAACTGCCTCCCACAGGTGCTCTTCACCCTTTTACTGTAAGGGTGGTGAGGCACTGAAATGGGTTGCCCATGGAAGCTGTGAATGCTCCATCCCCAGCGGTGTTCAAGGCCAGGTTGGACAGAGCCTTGGGTGACATGGTTTAGTGTGAGGTGTCCCTGCCCATGGCAGTGGGGTTTGGAACTGGATGATCTTAAGGTCCTTTCCAACCCTATCTATGATTCTACAATTCAGCCTTCCATGCACGGACGCTTGCAGAAAACATCCAGACCATCGGAACAAAACCAGAGTGAAAGCCAGAGTGGGGAGCATGCCAGGGCAAGGTGGCTGTCTGGGGCATCACATAGACTTCAAGGGAGTCATGGTGGCATATTCATATTCTATCCTTTCAGCAGAAATATGCTTGCCTGTGCTGGTCTGGATGTTATTGTTACCACCACGAAGGAACACACATCCATTTGTGGTCCGTGGTTATATGCACCACAGTACATTGTAACAGTGATTAGATCTGGGACCTGATGGTGCTGCAGGGAGAAAGGAAGGGAATAGAAATCTGTGGAAGATGTGATTCCTGTAATCCAGAGAGCTTACTGTCTGATTTAGCAGCAAAAACCTAAGAAGCTGATTCAAGATATACAAGAAATTGATTTAAGAGTAGAGCGTAGATTGGACCTGGTGCGGAATAAAAAAAGATGGTTTCATTTTGTCATGCTCCCTGGGAGTATATTCTAATTGCACTGATTCACCTACACTATTGTTTTTTTATGAAGACATTTCACTCTTCATTTGCCTACAGCTTCAGGGACATCTGCAGAATGAGAAGCTTTTTCAGCCATAAGTCTTGTCTTACGAAATGCCTGTGAAGGTGGTTGCCTATGTGGTGCTCCATTCAATAACAGGCACCATTATTTTACTCTTCTCCTGTATGAAAGGGCTTTTTGCCCTTCTCTTTCTCTACACATGGCATTATTTTTTTCCTACTTCAGTGAAACAGAGGAGCAGAAAGACTGTGTATAATAATATCCTTATTAATACACTGCAGAGTTCTCTAGGTGTGTTCCCCAGTGCTGCTTACAGCAGTAAGCAATGCAGATGCTATTAGAATAATACTTACTGGAGCATTGGCTGCATACTTCCCATCAAATGAGAAATCTGCTGCCCAGTTTTCACTTCTTTAGTGCTGCTTTTCAGGTCCTCAAGACATGGTCCAGTGGGGTAAATGCAGCGAGTTTCCTGGCCCAAAATGCTACATGCGCTGCAGAGCTCTGCTACATACTGTAGTAGCTGCACAGCTGCTTTTTAAAAAAAAGACCATTTAAAACTGAATTGTCTCCTCTGTCCCCAAATCACAAGCTAGTAAATCAGACTGCAATAAATAGAAATGGTATTACTGCAAAAATCTGTGCTTTCTTGATCTGCTTTCTGAAAGGCCAGGCTAGTGTTTCATTTGGCAGCAGGGAAACTTGCTTGTAGTCTGAAGGTTTATTTGCCAAGTTCCACTAAGGAGCCATCACCCAAAATGAAATTAGGATGTGGCTCTGTCCCTGGCAGCAATTCTCTGGCCTTCACAGGGTTTTACACTTGGGGACTTGGCCATAGCTTAGGCTCAGACACAGAGGGAGCTCACTGAAATGGCTACTTGCAGCTGCATGATGCTTACTGCAGTAGGGACCTTGTGTAAATAATAATAATTCTGAATGACTGACATGGGCCTGGAGCAACAAGACTTGAAGCCTTTAAAAAAGAACATTTTCTGCTTATGTAATATTGAAACAGCTAAAATAGCAACAGCAGTCAAAGCTTTAGGCTACTGCCAGAAGAGTAAAAGCTCAGGACAGTGGACAAATAGTCAGCGACCAAAACTGGGGTTGTCTGAAAAATGGGGAATTGCTGTATGCATATTCATGGCAATGTGCTCCTTTAAACCTGCCTCTTGTCAGGCAGGGTTGTTGGAGGTGACATTACTTCACCAGAGAGAGGCACTGCTGGTGTGTGAGGGCCTGGCAGCAATCACAGACAAGCAGAGACTGGAGAGGTTTATGAGGGAGATGCGAGGGTGACAGGAAACATGAACAGGCAGTTGAATCAGTCTGGATGACCCAGACTGCTGCTTTGCACAGATGGCTGCCCTGGACCATCAGAAGAAGCAAAACCAGGCTGTGATAGAGGCCAGCAAGTAATGACCCCTCAGCAGTTGGTATGTGTCTGAGGAGGGCTGCAGGTCTGAAGGACCATGATTTCCCTGTGTACACTGTGCAGTCCTGACCTCAGCATAATACTGCAGTACAGCAATGCAACAGAGTGCAGTGACCCTTTGATGAAGAAATTGCACTCTTTTTATGGGATTTCAGTATTTTTAACTTCATTCCCTCTGCCCCTGGGTGCTCCTCCATACTGAAGCTACTGCTGTAGCCAAAGCCAGAGCAGCTGTGGTTTGGGCAGATGTACCTTGGCATCTGAAGACTTCAATGTGCTGTATAGAACTGAACTAAATAAGCTTAACAGTTTTCCTTGCAGAGCCCTTTGACAGTTAAATGTGCAGTGTGAGGCTCAAGACTGATTATCTGTAAAATGGCCTGTATGGAAAATAGGAGAGTGACTGGTGGCTCAGTGGGTGATAGTGCAACACAGAAATGGACTTGGAAACCTATTTCTCTCTTCTCCTTTTATGACATACATAGATGTTTGTGGAACAATTAGGCCTGCACATCTGTGCCAACTAAATGTCCATTCCACCCCTTCCATATCCACTTGCACAAAGGGTTAGGAAATCCACCTCTGGTTCTCTGAGATTTTCTGCTCTTAATTAAATTCATGCATGCATGTGTGTGCACTATGAATGAGAAAGGATGTTTGGGCGCCCTAAGCATCCTGTCTGTCTCTCTAGGATGGAATATACTCATCACTGTGGCATGAGAACATTGTTCATCACATATAATAGGAGATTGTCTTAGTTTAATGTAATCTGGCTTAAAAAAGACAATCTGTCCTTTTGTTTCTCTATACTTCTAAAAGCTGTAAAGGATAAATTTTGATTTATGTGTAGTCCTTGTAACACAAGATGTGCTTTTGGAGATAAGCAGGAGCAGGTTCATCCCCTCCTAGTTTTTTGTTAACCTCTCTGTATTTTGGATCCCAAAGTGTCTGGGTTTGTCTTCATCTTAATGCCTTGCATAGACACCCGAGGGTTTTCAGCGCAAGGACAGATGCTGGCAGTTCCCATCAGAATACAGAGCCAACTGGGATAATAAACTTTCTTGTTTCTTTCAGGAAAGTATTAGCTTCCCACTCTGAAAAGCTTTAGAAATGTGTTCTTTTGTTCAAGCTAGCGATCTAAAATCTCAGACCTGTGCATTTGTATCCTGGCCACAGCCCTCTTCCTTGTTTCAGGGAGCTAATGCCCAAGAATACACAAAAGCAGAGCCCTCCCATAAGCCCAAACTCATTCTTTCTGCAACAAGCTGCTGTGGTTAGAGTATTGCTGCTACTACATAAGACAAGCGTGTCTGTGGCAGGGTAAAAGCCAGATTCAGTCAGCATGGGAATTTCTGCCTGCAGAGCACTGGAGCCGTCTGACGGGACTGGCAGACACGTCTGATACGGCCTTGCTCTTTGCTTCTTTGCTGTTTCAGTGTGGATCTCAAAAGGAGCCCTGTTTTTACCTTCTGGAGTTTGCTATCCTCTGACGGCATTTCTGCTGTGAGTTCACTTGCTTTATCTTGCACATAGACTGGCATGTTCAAATTAGCTGCCGGGCAGCTCAGGTTCATGGGAACGCGGTAACATGCCTAGTGAGCTGTGGTATTCTGCACAAGGGATACTCTGGATAACCCCAGCCTTAAATCCTGAATCTCTGCATGGGGGGCAGATGATACCTGCTGTCACTGCTCAGTTGTTTTATAAAAAAGCAGAAAAACTTGGTAAAACATGCTTTTTGGTTTAGGATTGGCATGGATAGAGAACTGGAGATAAGGGAGTATGTGAATGGGATGAGATGAAACTTTCAATTTACCATTTATCAGGTTTATCTCAGATAAAGCAGCAGCTGTTTAAACATTAACTAAAGGGAAAAGAGAGGGAACTTTCTGCCCAGGTGTTCCCTCTTGCCTTACAGCTGTTCCAGAATAGCCCGCTACTGGGTTTTATTTCCTGTAAGCCACTAATATAGTAAGAGATTAAGGGATAATCCAGCAATTAGTGACAAATAGCAGGCCCTAAACTTGTTCCTGTTTGACAGACCGGAAAGTAATCTGTTTGAATTAGTGTGTTTCACATATATCTCCTCACCTTTCCAACTCTAATCTGAAGTGTCAATATGTGGGGAAAGCCATTGCTGAAGCCTACTCCTGTCCATGCACACTGATGCAGTGCGATCCTTGCCAAGCTCCCCAAAACAGAGCCCCTGGCAATCCCGCAGCTGCAGCAGCACCTTGCCCTCAGTCAGGCCAAGTGGCACCACAGCAAGTCCCCTTGGTGTAGCTGGGGACCCATCAGAGCTTCCCGAGGGCAGAGGGAGGCTCTGAGGCTGCTGCACTTCTGCAGCAGGGATGGGTGCTCCTGTAGCTGTTTATGCAGCATCCCTCAGTCCTACATTCTTCACCAGCCTCTTCCCATTCTGTCGCACAGTCCCGTTGGGTGCTGTAGGATGGTCCACGCTTGCAGGACTTGGAGTCTGTGTTGCCCTTTTGTGATGTTAGTGCTGCTTTCCAGAAATGCAGCCATTCATGGGTCTGCCTGGTTTGCCAAAAGCGCTGTCCTTCCTGGGCAAGGGCAAGAAACAAATTCTCCCTATTGGGAAGAGCTGAGCAGAAGGCAGAAGCCCCTTGCTGCTTGCCGAGGCCATGCAGATGTGATATGCTCCATTAAATTAGGAAATAAAGTCGTGGCTTGGGAGTGGCAATAAAGAGGTTCCCTCCCATCACAGGGTCTCACAGGATTAAATGAGCCTTATGTTAATGTTTTGTGGACCAAGAAGTATCTCTCCTGCCTGAAGCAGAGCAGAGCAAACCTGAACCTTAAGCTAGGACTGTTTGTTTTGAGGATGTTCAGGTGTGGGGCCTCCCTGGATGTGGCCCTTGCTTGTAGGCCAGTTAAACTCTGGCTTGGCTGGTTGTGGTCCCCTGATACGAGTTCAGTTGAAGAAATGTAAACAACTGTTTTGCTGTTCTTCTGCAAGCTCCATTACACTTCATAGGCCACTGTTGTAGCTCTTATTGGCAGTTTGTTGCCTGCGCTGTACCGTGTCAGTGTTGGTTAAAATCCTGTCCTCTAGTTGCTGGAAATGGCTGACTGTACTGTTGCACTGTATAATGCCACATGCTGTTCTCTAATTTGCAGTGTTCCTGCTGGAAAGCAAATTCCTTCCCCCACCTTCTCCTTCCCCTGTCAAAAATGTGACTCATAAGCACTCTTTAACTATCGAATCCACTTCTGTATTCTCTCAGTGAGTGTTCGATTACAGCTAATACACCACAGATCTGCAGCTGGAGTGAGGTCACTCCTGCTAGAGAAATAAGATCTCCTTTGTCTGTAAGGAAAATGCAACTAACCTTCTACTGTCTCTCCCGCAGGAACAAAAACTGGGATCTGCTCAATTTTCTCTGGGTGTTTTTGTCCTTCTGATTTCTTGTCCGTCTCTCACTCGCAGCACAGTGTACCAATAAGGCTCTCCCGAAACTGAGCCCAACTGAGACTGCGCATGTCTGTCACTTGCCTAATACCTCTCTGCTGCATTTAGCTTTTTTGTTTGGAGAGGGGGAGCAACTCTTCGTGGTAGAAGATTTTCATTCACCACTTGGAACATTCTTTCATACTTGATAAAATTCGGATCTACATATATGCTCTTCCCAGTGTGTGCTCAATGATTTTAAAGTGCCTTTGCCATCATCTTTATAGCTGAAGTGGGTGTGTGGGAGCGCATCAGCTTGTGTGATGGCTGGAGTCCCTTGCCCTGTGTGTGTGTATGTGCTTTGCACATGTGGCTATGTCTGTGCTTCCAGTATCTGGCCCAGTGCGGGGCTGCCTTGAAGCACCCTCCATGTGAGTATGCTTGGGACGTGCGGTCCCCTCCGCCCTGCCTCAAGGAGTGGTGAGCAGACTGGTGAGGCTCCCTGCTCCGTGCCAGAGCAGTGTGAGTGTGGCACACTCTTGTCCATGACATGGAGTGGTGTATGTGCACGGTGGGAAGTCATGGCTGACCTCTGTAGTCTTGTCTTGTCGTTTCAGTGGTGTGCGGACAGATGAAGCTTGGCCTGTTTTTACTCTCTGTGTTTTTCCTTGTCTTTTTTTATTCCCTCCTCATCTTCATCGCACTCTGCCATCAAACAAAACAAACTTTCATCTCTCAGATCAGCGAGAAGGTTGGTCCTTTTCACTTCTTATCCATCTACAGTACGACACGTCAGATGGGACTTTCCAGTAGGGAGAGGAGAGCCATCTCTGAAAAGGGAGGGTGCCCTACAGACTGGCTCCCTTCCAGGCACGGCCACGGTGTGCCTGGTGAAATCTGCTTACTGTTTGCTGTGGCTCTGGTGATGGCATTGATACTTTGCTTGCATGTCTTTGTTGCTTAAGATTTAAAATGCACATAATATGTTCTGCATGCAAATATCAGCCAGGGCACCTTTATTCCAAGATAGGGTGGGAAGAAGTGCATGCTACTGTATGTGGGGTCCTTGTCTAACCCATTACCTGTGCTAGGTGCCAGTGTAATACCCCTGAACTAATGCTGCTTTCTGGCCAGAGATCAAGAGCAGTCTTTGGAAGCAGAGATCAGAATGATCTCTCGTCCCCTCATGAGCTGCTAGGAAAGAGCAGGTTCCTCAGTTTCTCCTGTAGCTTTAAAAGTTTTCACTTTCTCTAGGGGCAAAAAGCTTACTTTTTATCTCAGCTGGAGAATAACCCAGCATGCTGCCTTCCCTTGCCACAGGGCAGCAGGGGCAGCTGCCTGAGAGGTAGAAGGCCCTCTTGCTGAGGCAGCTTCTTGTCTCCACTGCAGTCCCTACTCTGGGGGTGGCCAGTTCTCCATGCTCAGAGAAGGGCCCTTTGCATGACCATGTCTGCCTCTTCTTTCTTCACTGGGGCTGGGTCTTCCTCTTGCTGGCAGGAGAGCAGGGAGCTCTGGCAGTGGCCGCCGCCTTATCATGGATGGCTCAGGGAGGCCCGTAGCAATGTGCGCAGGAGCTTATAGCCACTCAACAAAACCTGATTTGTGCTTTGCCCTGCTCTGTCCTGTTGCCCTCAGAAAGCCAGAGGTGAATAAAGGACAATAGGAAAAGGCAACTCCATCTTTTAAATTAGATCTAGCTCCAGACCTTGCTCGAGGCACTCATGATTTCATGCTGAGGAAAGCTGGTGTTTTTGGCAGAAGTCCTCAACTCCTTCACCAAGCAAGTGCCGTGCATGTCTGTCCTTCCACACACACTGCAGGAGAGGGATGCTCTCAGTGGGTCTCCAGCCCAGAGCTTCTCCCCGGTAGAGGCCCTGGCTCCTCTCACAAATACCGTTGGGCAGCTGCATGAGTTGGTCTTACAATCATCATTGCAACAAGTTTTAACAAGTTGTCATAGTAGTTGTTCCAGTACACTGACTTCAGTCCTATTTCTCTCCCTGGAATGTGCTCTCATTTAGATCGTACTGAGGCACAGGGCCCTTGATGTTTACCCTCTAAAAATAGATTTCATAGAGGATAAAATTACCTGAGCCCAAGACAATGATGAAAAATGAGAACAAGGAAGAAAAGAGAAGAAATTAAAGTCAAGGCCCAAAGCCTCCCAGATTTCAGTAAATTTGGAGCACTGCTGCGATGGCTCAGGCACCTCTGGAGAATGAACCTTTGACAGGGCACTTAAACGTTTTAGCCGCATGGTTTAGCTGAGAGGAGGCAGCTAAGAATGGATATAAGCCAGCAGGAGTGGATAATTTCTCATTCTTTGTGTCGACCCCTCCTTCCCACCCCACCAAAAATACCCACATACACAAATATTTAATGGGAAACCAGAAATTAGTTTCTAAATGTTCCATTGGGATTTGCCGTGCTTATAATTTGTTTGGCACTGATAATTACATCTTACGTTTTTCCAGCTTTACTTAAAACTGTGTACTGCTAACCCGTGCATTTAATTACTGCTCTGTGACTGCTACAAGGTTATTTATTAACAAGTTATTTTATCTTGATACAGTGGATCTTTTCTCTTATTTCCCTCCTTAATGTTGTGTTATTTTCATCAGAGAAATTTCAGAGAGCGAATGCAAATTGCATAGCTCCACAATCTTGCTCTCCCTTACTTTGCTATTAGTATGTCAGCATGCTGAATGCTGATGTGTCTCCAGTGCTGCACCACTGTAATGATATATCCTCTTTTATATGTGGTTGTCAGCGCAAATAATTAGACCTAAAAGTTATAGCTGAAATATAATCCAAAAATGGCAAGGCCCTGTTTTGGAAATTGTCTATAAAATGTCAGCACTCAAGGATGCATTGGGAGCATAAATAGTACAGCATTGTTTGAGCACAAGATTAGACTGTAAATGCATTTTTTCTGGTTCCAATTTTTCCTCTCCTGCTGTTGATTCTGTCAATAGATGGTGAGAGTAGCAACTGCCTTTCCATTTGAAGTCCTTCTTTAAAATGATAGCACTAGGATGAGATGAAGGGTGTCTACAGATGAGTAAACCATGCAGACTGATGGTCATGTTTGAGGATATCTCCTAAATTCATTCCGAGTCAGAGGAAGTGGTTCCTGAGGAAGGCGGGAGTTCCGGGCAGGGTAGCAGTGTGGCTAGGGCAAGAGCACACCCCGTGCAGCACAGATCCTCCAGCTTGTCTGGCTGGAGTACTGAAATTGGGCAGTCTCACCTTCCTAAAGACGTGGCCCTGTGTGACTCTCCACTAGGCATCCCTATTGGGAGGCTGGAGCAGAGTCCTCCAAACTTGTTTTTGCTGTGATGTAGGCCAGGGAGGAGCAGCACAGCCCAAGCAGCGCTAGTCCTCCTTCAGACCAAAGTGGTCTTCAGACTGCTCCTCCTTTGTGCAGAGAAAGAGGATGTCAGGATAGTGGAGCAGGACCAAAGCAGCTGAGTGCAGAATCATGCAGAGCATAGGCACGGCTCTTCATCACCATTGGACAGCACCCACTGAGCCTGTGATGGGTGTGCAGGAAAGGGGAAGATGAAGCCCAGAGTTAGATTTTAGGTAAGCATGATGGGAAGGAAACCCAGAAGCAAGCGCAGACAAGTAGAGGTCCCTGCATTTCTGCAAGCTGGAGGGAGGGGCTTTAGCACTGTCATTTGCTCAGCTGTACTGTGGCCAAGACAGCCAACAGGGAAAAGCAGTTTGGTTTCCCCTTCCCTAGCACAACCACACTGTTTTGGAAGCATGGGCAGTCCTCCTGGCACTGTCGTGTTTCCAGCAGAGTCTCGCTGTATGCCAGCAGTGTCTCAGCACACAAGAGAGAGGCCAACAGCAGCGGCCTGTGAGCCCTGAACACTCATGCTCGGACCTCAGCCTCCAAATCTTGCAGACAGTAGCAGGGACGGGGGGGTCCCTGGTTCTCCAAGGAGGTAACATCACCCTCCAAGGGAACCTGAGCCATTAGGAAACAGCTGCTCCTGTGGTGAAAGGAGCCGGGAATCAATTCATGCTCTTTGCTCTCAAGGCAAGGAATGTGCTTGTTAATGCATGCTGAATTATTAACATTTCTCAGTCTCAACCTTTGTGGCTCTTGTGTTGCCTGCTCTCCTCCTTCCTCCCCATGGTACCTCCAGTGAGTGGAGAACCAGTCTCCATGCTGTCCTTTCTCCCTGTCCTGTGGGATCCAGCGCACGGCTCAGGTTGCACTGCTCTGCTCACTGCTCTGGGGTTTCACTTCACTTCCCAAGGAGCACTCTACTGGGAGGCGTACTAAATAGTGGAGCAGCACAGAGCCCTTACAGTGCCTATTCTTGGGATGAATGACAATGAATCTCATTTTTGACAGTCTGCTGGTTTAACTAAACCTCTGAATTATGCTATTGTCCATTGAAATCATTTTAGTATTCACAGCAATTTTTCCTGTGCTGTCCCTGCAAAGCCTCCAAACCACCTTCTTTGATCTTTATCCAAAAAGAAGATAAAAAAAAATAAAAATTGCAAATTCTTGTCAAGAAAACTGTAGTAAAAAAGGAAATTTCATTGCTGCAATAAATGAAGAACAACAAAATTTTCCAGAGCACTTAAGGTAGCATCATGGGCTGTGCCAGCCCATGTGATTTGACTTGCAAATTAGACAGAAATTCTAAGAATGCTGCTTTTTGAGGAGTTGTACTGATTTAAATTATTACCAGACTCTTATGCTAGAAAAGCAAGTGACTTAAATCACTGGCTTGAGCCTGAGGAATGTGTTGATGGTGCTCTGCAAGCTGCTATGAGAGCTCTGCCAGCTTTCACTAATGCTAACTGACAGCATCTCCCCTTCTCCCTCCATACTGACTGGGACAAGAAGCTGCTAATTATCCCCTGAGCGGATGGGAGGCTGTCCTTTCCTTTGTACATGCTCCTGCCACAGGATTGTCCAGGCCCGATCTCTCACCAAGGCATTGGCCTGATGCCCTCCCACCTCCCATATTGAGAGCTGACCCTGCGCATGGCCTCCATTTTTAGCAGCTGCAGTGACTTGGGCGCCGCTGTTCTCTGGTACAGAGCCGCAAGACCCATCTTAGCAGTTCTGCTGGTGTGCTTACGTAGGGAGGCTGGCTCAGACATGCTGGGTCGCAAAAATCCACCACAGAGACCTAAACAGTTAAACAGCAGTGGTTAAGCAGCCACTCATCTGTTGCCACATTTGAGAGCTGAGGCCCCCACAGCTTCCTGGCGTGCCTCAGGCTGAGGTATACTGGAGGCATGGCCCATGTTGAGGTTGGTGATGATGCTGCAGCCTGTCCATCCTCCCATACAGTTTGGTCTGCAGGAGAGGTTTCCCTGCCATTCATCCCTTCTCTAGGCCCACAAACGCACCGATCACCTCCACTTCTTCCCTGGGGGTAGGACAGGGCACAGCCACTTCTGAAGGGGCTCAACGCTTCCCTTCAACCCTGCAGAGTGCTCCTGAGAGAGCTCCTTTGAAGTGCATCCCTCCTGTGCTGTCCGCAGGGGAGCAAGGGGCAGTCAGCTGCTGGCTTTCCCAGGGAGAGATGGCTGCAGCCACTGCCTCTGCAGGACACATCAAGGGGGACACGGCACTGGTGGGGCTCAGGCCGGCCCCAGGAGCACCCTGAAAGCAATGCTGGACACAGGGGCACAGTGCGGGGTACAGGGGAGTCTGCAGCGGGCTGTGCTGCCTCTGGTCTCACAAGGCTGGGAGTCAGAATCTGTTTGTGCATGCATGTTGGGCTATAACCTTCCTGCATGGCCTCTTGTCCACCAATCTCTGTCTTCCCATGTCCCTGTGTGTGAGTTCCTGTGTCCCTTCCCTCTCCCTGTCCTGCCCTCACACTGCTTTCTATCTGGCTCTGTAGTGGCCTCCTGTGCCTGTTGCCTGGTGCATGTGTGAGTGCTCTGTGCACACCTATTGCTTTACCCTCGAGGTTTGCTCTTTTTTATTTTAATGCAGTATGGGTGGGTTTGGTCCTTGGATGGGAATGGAAATTGAACAGCTTCTACCTGGAATAATTCAACGCCATGTTCATTGGAAAATGAAACCTGACTCTTAATGAATGGTGCTGGGATGCTTTGGTTGGAAATACACGCCATCATGTTAAACCATTGCCATGTCCATCAGGTGAAACTGTATTCTCATGACTCTGTAGCACTTGAGTGCACTTTCAGTTCTGTCTTGTTTGGGGAGCGCTGCCCCGTCAGTCAGGTAACGCCTCACTGGCAATCGCTCATGTAGCTATTGATTTGAGATTTAATAATTGATTAAAAGAAACAACCAGCAAGACTTTGGATTTAGACATTCAAAAGAGGAGGAAAAAAAAAGAAAGGCAAGTTATCCTTCCCCTGGCTGGTAAGGAGCTAATGAGCCCTGTTTTGTCACCGAGACGATGTGTAGTACACACACAATGTTGACAGTATTGTCTGATTTATCACAAAGTCATAGCTCTGTTGTACATGCTAGCGTGGGGGCTTGTGTGTTCAGTCTATTTCTGTGAGCCTGTTGCTTTGGGGATGAGTCATCAAAGAAAGCACTAGTGAAATTTGATTTGGGGAGAGTCAGCTTGGCGAGCAGAGCTGACACCTCTGCGGCTCACTGGGCTGTTAGCAGCTTTACTGCCTGCGGAGACACCATGCTAGCAGGAGCCAGGCCAGCAGAGCCATGTCTGCTTGGTTCCCCAGAGCCTGTGGGGCTGGTTGTGCCTGTGGCGTGTTGTGAGCTGGCACCGCTCTTGCTCCTACCCCATTTCCACCTGCCCCCAGCACCACGGCTGTTGGCTGCTCCACCAGCCTGATGCACTGATGGAGGAGCGTAATTGGCAGGAAGAGGCTCATCGGGAGCTGATCAGTCGTGAGCTGATCAGTAGTGAGCCTGGCCGCTGCTCTGGGGCTGCCTTTCTGGTGCAGGAGGCTAGAGAAGAGCAGGGCTGCTGGGCGAGACACGTTCAAGCAGTTTCCCTTTTTAACTACAGACTAAAATGAGCTTGCCCAGAGCAGACAAAGATTTACCGAGCACAGTTGTTTCTCTACCCTTGCTTAAATAGGCCCATAACACTAACCCTGAAGAAGGGGCCTCATTTCTCAGTGTCATTTTCCTGACGGGAATGCATATGGCAGGCAGCTTTAGAGCTTTATTGTAGCTGAGAGTTGCTTACAAATAAGTCTTGAATGAAATACCCAGCAAGGGATTGATATGAAGAGAAGCTGCGCAATGAAATAAGGAGGAATACATCTCCCGAACTGCTGCCACAAAGGTGGGAAGGGTTCTGCCAGCCGAGCTCTCTTCTGTCAAAATGGATATGATCTCACATCTGTCAGGATTAGTTCTCTCCTGCCCAGCAAGGTGATCTGTTCGGGCCCTGACAATGTCTTGCGGCTCTGGTGACTGTTTTTTCTGAGCCAAGGTAGAACCTGAGTTACATTTTGAAAGGAATTATATTTTATTTAGCAGTGCACGTGTGCTAATTCCAAAGGAAACCCTTCTGCTGCTCCTGCCCAAACCCTCTGAGGTTTAGGGGACAGGTTGCTTTACTCTAGAGCTAATAAATTGAGCAGGTAATTCCGTTTTGCAGAGCTTCAGTGGGCCCTGCACAGAGAGAGTGTGTGACTGGCATTTGTGCATGCTCTCTAATTAGAGGAATGTAATTTAAATGGAGGAATGTTTCATGTTAGTAATATGATTTCAAAAGGCTGTGTTTGGAGGGAATGGATTGAGCCATCCCTTAATGAGTTCTTCTAATAAGATGCCAGTGGCTAAGGAAGGAGAACAAAGTGTGTGCAAGGAACAGCTTTTGCACTTAATTTTATCTGTCCCAGGGGATAGACAGGCAAAACTATTGAACCCCCCTCACGTACCACCACAGTGCAGCTGAGTGCTCTCTGCTGGTTCTGTGACCCTACTAGCTGTCTCCTCCTTGTTTCAGTGCGGCGTGTTGCTCCCCGATTCTCTATTCCTCCGAGCAACCATGAGGTGATGCCTGGGGGGAGCGTGAACCTCACATGCGTGGCAGTAGGTGCTCCAATGCCCTACGTGAAGTGGATGGCTGGTGTGGAGGAACTGACCAAAGAGGATGAGATGCCCGTCGGTAGGAACGTCCTGGAGCTGAATAACATTGTGCAGTCTGCCAACTACACCTGTGTGGCCATCTCGTCCCTCGGCATGATTGAAGCCACAGCCCAGATCACTGTCAAAGGTAAGCAGTTAACTCCTTGTGGTGCTTCTGATTGGGTTTCAACAGTAGCCCTTTGCCAAAGTATCACTGGGTGCAGAAATTGACTGCAGTCTCCTGTGACTTTTCCAGCTGGTAATGGAGGTTCCCAAACTCACAACTTTGTTTTTTCCGGCTCATGGTGTAGTACTTGCCTTGAAGGTCATTTCTACATGTTTCCACATACATGTGGCATGATGGGAGACAGGCTTGTGTCAGGCTGGGTCCTTATTATGCCATGAGGAGATCTCATCAGACCTGTTCATCCAACAGTTTCTGGCTTGTTCTGTGTATCAGCAGGATCAGCTCAGCACAGCGGTGGGGCACAGGCTGTCCTGGAGAAGAGGGCTGTGGATGTCTAGTCAGAGAGCTGTTTGCACAGAGATGTCCCCTGCAAAAAGGATGGGGCAAGAAGATTCATCTCAGCAATGTGAAGTGCCTGTGGGCCTCACCAGAATGAGCATTCCCGCTCTCCCCTTGCAGGAAGGAGCTGTCTGTGTTCATTTTTAAACTGTTGTGTATTCTTCTATCAGTTTTCTCTTTTCCCCGTTACTGCTTTGCCTTTTTCCCTTTCTACATCTTTTGTTGCTGTCCTTAAGGTATGCTTCCTGCTGCCATTTCGCAGGTAGCTTTGCCCCAAAGAGGGCATTATTGCTGATTGCTGACCACATTGCAGCCCATCCAGACAGCTGTGTAATGCGAGGCTGAAGCACGTGCCCTGCCTTTCTCATCTGGGGCCAAGCAGGTCCACACTATCCCTTTCCTCCTCTGCTTACAGTTGATTTGTAGCTCAGGTTTCCACAGATACATCATCTTTTGAGTCTCTCTGTTCTTGCAGGACCCCTCTTGCCCTATGACCACCTCTAGCATCAGGTTCCTGCTTGAACAAATCACAGCGCTGAGTGTTAGCCTGTCTAACCTGAAGATTAACAGCAAATTCTCTTTTCCCTGGTGCTGGTCAGAGGATGCTTTTAACCTTAGCTGCACAATGTTCCTTTTACTTGTCAATACCTTTTCCAGGTCCTGTTTTCTTACAGAGCACGGGAGTTGCCTTGATTATAGTACCTACCCAAGAATGTATGGAAGAAAGGGTCACGATGAGGAGGTGGTTTGGATGTGGAGGGAGGAGGTGGGAACTGCACCATTGCCCTGATGGTTCCCAGTATTTACCTCTTTGTATCTGGCACAGCTCTGTCTAACTCTGTTTGGCTGACATGATGCTCACTGCCACCCCAGGACTGCAGAGGTCCCCAGGACAGGGACCAGTCTGCTCAGCTCCTTTAAGCCCTTTGCCTTCCTCCTTGTTTCTCTTGTCTCTTTTCTGCACCTTCACTCTGGCTATAGTACTGCCTCTGACCCTAGTTCCTTCATTCAGTGTTGCCTTTCCTGTGCTTGCTGGAAAATAGACAGTTTGCAGGTTAAACAGGAGAAGCATAATGACACAGAGCTAATCACAGTGAGTGCATCAAAGGTATGAGACCTGTCCCTTGCTCACATACAGGCTACACACCCATGCATGAACTGGCAAGATTCAAGCTTCCAAAGGGAAGGGTGGATGAATGTTATCTGTCCTTGAAAGCTTGAGAGAGACTGCTAGAATATGTGTTGCTTCAGGCTGTAATATTGGTCAGGATATTTGACCTCCTTGAGTCTTCCATGGGTAGATGTGTGGTGTCTGGTTGTGGGTTGCATGCTCTTTCCTCCCATGCCAGTTCTGTCCTCACTGATCGCTCAATGTTCCATGTTGCAGTTGCACTGGAAAAAGCATCTTCCCCAGCACTCCTGTGCTGTAGAGCGTGCCCTTAGCTGAACCATGTGGAAACTGGAAACCTGTTGGCTTTGCCAAAGAATTAAATACTTGAGCATCTTAATTTGGGCTGAGCATTTTTCCTAGTTCCTTGTCAAGCACAGCTGCATTACAAGTCACTAATGACTTTAACTAGAGTGGTTTGTAGGAGGTTTAAACTTACTGTAGACTTTAATTCAGTCATTGTCTTAAAGTATTTGTGTACTCTGCAAATCTCTCTCACACATTCGTTCTCTTTCTTTGTTCTTTTGGTAAAATAGCAAATCCGGAAATGTTTGCTTGTGGTAGTTATGTTCTCATTAACACTTCAGAGATGTCAGTGTCATGGAGTACTTGTATAACAGTTTATTGTCTGGTTGCAGTTTGACACACCACCCAGTGAAATAGTGGATGTGAAAGTTGGTAATTTCTCTGGCTGTATCCTTCCTGCATGTGTTGTAATACTTACAAGACATTCCCCCATCAACCCATCTAACAGCACTGTCCATGAATTCCCTGTGGCCTAAGATGCTGTTTCTGTGGAAGCAGGAGCATAGCTGCAGATTACCTGTGGTGCTCTGATTGCTTTACTTTATCCCTTGTAAATCAGCAGTACACCTGACTTCTGGGGCTAGCCCAGCCCAGCAAGCACCTTCCCACTGCCAGCTGAACCCCCATGGCAGAAACATTCCTGCATCCCCGTTGAATTACCTTTATTTAGCCTGCTGCTGGTAAGTGCGTGAAGCACATCTAATAACATGATTGCTCTGTTTATCCTTCCATTAAGAACCACTTCAAGCAATATATGGTAATATAAAAATGCATGTTGTAGAGTATGAAATGATTTCTGCCTTCTAAAGAAGAATGTTAATGGGAGGTGGCAGCTCCATTTTTATCCCCGTGCACATTGCAGGGTTTGAGCTGACTGAATTATTTAAATCACACCTCTTTCCCTTCCGATTGCAGCACTGCCAAAACCTCCAACAGAGCCATTAGTGACTGAAACGACAGCTACCAGTGTGACCCTCACCTGGGATTCAGGCAACTCTGACCCCATTTCATATTACGTCATCCAGTACAAGCCCAAATCTTTGGAGGGTCAGTTCCAGGAGGTGGACGGTGTGGCAACAACCCGCTATAGCATAGGTGGGCTCAGCCCTTTCTCGGAGTATGAGTTCCGGGTCATCGCAGTCAATAACATTGGCAGGGGTCCCCCCAGTGAGCTGGTCGAGGCCCGGACAGGAGAACAAGCTCCTTCAAGTCCACCCCTCAAAGTCCAGGCACGGATGCTGAGCGCCAGCACCATGCTGGTCCAGTGGGAACAGCCAGAGGAGCCAAATGGACAGATCCGAGGGTACCGCGTTTACTATACCACCGACCCGCATCTGCCTTTGAGCATGTGGCAGAAACACAACACTGATGACAGTCACCTAACCACTGTTGGGAGCCTCATCACAGGGACCACATACAGCATCCGTGTCCTGGCCTTTACTTCAGTGGGCGACGGACCCCCCTCGGACATCATCCAGGTCAAAACACAGCAAGGGGGTACGTATGGAGTGAGGTGCTATGGCTCCTTGTGCACCTCAGTGGTGTGTGGCTCAGCTGTGTGTTTGATCTACACCAGGCATCACAACTGCACTTGGTGATCAAACAGTTGCATGTCAGAGTGGCATCCCCACCCTACAGCTACCAGATTTAGGCCGTCAGCTTGTCCTGGGTAGTTGATGTTAATCTCTGCAAGTAACACTGCCCACAGTTTTGTCTGTGATACAGTGGCTAAAAATGTGACACAAGGTCCTGGGCATGGATGTTGGCACCTATGTGACTGTGCTGAACCCTTCTGGGCTCTCAGTATGCATGTGGAAGGAAGGAGCTGGGATGCAGTCAGGGGCTGGAAGTGAGCACGATTCCCATGGTCACCCGCCTGGGTCCCAGAAGTGCTTTCTTTTTGCCTGTGTTATTCCAGGAGCAAAATATGGGGAAAAGGAAGGAAGGGAGAATCCAGAAAGAAAAAAAGAGGGTCCTTGCAAGGTGAAACAAACTCTGCAAAGCCATGCTACTCCTTTGCTTGCATATGCCTCCTGGCACTAACCATGTGTTTGGTCCCCAGTTCCTGCCCAGCCAGCTGACTTCCAGGCAGAAGCAGAGTCTGATACTCGCATTCTGTTGACGTGGCTGCCTGCCTCTCAGGAACGCATTACCAAATACGAGCTGCTGTACTGGGAAGGGGAGGATGGCACCCAGGTGAGGATCCTGCCTGTGCATCAGCAGCGCTTGGGGCCAGATATACCAATTCAGCAAGCTTGGGGAAGGTGTTTGCTTGAGCTGGGGTTACAACAGGACCATTTCCTCTCTGTGTTTCTTCTGTCTTGGGTGTGTATAGGAGTATGGCAGCCTCTGGCTTCTGTGTAAGTGACCTCAGCAGTGCTTGTTGATGCCTAACAAAGTAACTAGTGACTGGTTTGGGACTGAAAAGACTCCAGAATACCATGACACCATCCCTGAGGCATTCTTACTGCTGGTGCCTTTAAAGACAGTAGGGCTTCTAAGGTGGGTCTGAAATGGCCTCCAATATGTGTCTGCAGCTTCAGGACTGGTTATATACTTAAGGAACAGTTTGAGGGTGACCTAGAGAGAGTCCTTCCACATTTACTGCCAGGTCTCTAAAGGAAGTCCAGCTGTAAACAGATGAAAAGCAGTGCTGTCTTCAAGGCAGCACAGTGAGAGCTGTGCAAAGGCAGCTTCACAGTGTCCCGTAGTCCTCTTTTCCTCCTGTATTCATAGTGGCATGAGAGCTGCCAGAAGTAAGTGCCCTCCAGGTGAAGTGACAGCAAAACAAGTCCTTTAGTGGTACTGTTTAGGTGCATTAGCAGTCCCAACTGCTTTAGGACAAGGGCTTTACTCTGTTTCACAGGCAGGCATTGTCTGTTAGGAGGAAACAAACTTGTGTCCTGTGCCCCTCAAGTGAATTAGATAACTAGTTGCAGAATTCCCACAAAGACAGTGACAGACAGGGAGTGCAGTCTGGACACCAGTGTAGCCTGGCTGTTGGAGAGGTCTGCCAGGGTCCTTGTATTTCTCCCAAGAAGCTCCATGCCTTGGATGTCCTGCAGAGCTGCAACAGGTTTGACAGTGTGACTGTGACTTTCTGTGGGGCCAGAATGGGTGATGGAGATGCCTTTTCCCTTGGCATGGAGAGCTGAGCACCAGCTTTTCTAGATTATCCAACTACACCAAATAATCTGTGTTTCCTTGTATTTGACAGCAAAAGGTGGAGTTTGACCCAACATCTTCGTATGCCGTGGAAGGTCTCAAACCAGACACGCTGTATAAGTTCCGTCTGGGTGCCCGCTCAGAGCTGGGGGTAGGAGTCTACACCCCCATGATTGAAGCCAGAACTGCCCAGTCCAGTAAGTGATACTATGCACTGCTGAAGACAAAGCAAAAGCAGTCCAGTTTCCATCACCTGGGTATGGAGTAGCTCAGTAGCTCTGCCCTTGTGGGTCTTTAGGGATGCCACCATGCAGTTTGCTGAAGGGTGTAATGGGGAAAGTCAGCTGGGGTTTTGGATCAGGGCTCTTTGGCAGAGGGGGTGCACCCAAGTGGTAAGTTCTTTCTTCATGTCCCTTTGATCATGCTGTCTTTCCCTTGGGGTAGATTCATAAAAACTAATGGAGGAGTGAAACAGTCTGGGAAATTGCTTTGGAGAAATTGATTTGAGTGGGTTTGTGCATCTCTATGAATTTACTGCCATGCAGACAAGGCATCCGAGCAGGCAGTATATGGCTGGCTCTAAATGTGACTGTCCCCTAACCATTGGATTTTCATCCCTTCACTTCCCGTTCCAGCTGCCTTCCTTCCTCAGGAGTTCATCTCTGGTCCATACACTTGATTGATAGCAGGATGAGGCTTTCTTTAAAGCCAGATGAGCTTGTGGCTCTTAGGCAACTGGAGGAGTCAAAGTTTGGCAAAGTGGCTGTTTGCCTGGGTTGTATGAGCAAGTAAGGCTGCTTCTTCTGGGACTGCAGTGCTAGGGGAAACCAGAACAAGCTGCAGCTGAGTTAATAGAGAGGCTAGATAATGAGGTGACCCAGGCAGTATCACTTTCATCCTCACTCTGCCCCATGTGATCACAGAGCAGGAGTTTGCATTGCTCTGACTGGCAGCTCAAAGTGCTGTGCATAAGCAGATTAGGGCTATCAAAGGGCCCTGCGATAAGCTCGTTTTCACTAACGATTTTTGGGCTTGCCATTATGCAAAGAGCATTAAAAGGGGGAAAAAAGACATTTCTGTTAGCACCGTCTGTCTGAGATTTACTAGCTATGTGGGGTGAGCAGTTGGCAAAGGCAGCCAGCCTTCCCTGCAGGGAGGGCACCAGCATGCACAGCAGCCAAGAGCCTGAGATGGCCATTAGAAAGGGAGCTCAGGCAGGAAAGAGCAGCTCTGCTCACTACTGGAGTGACCTTCTTTTTGAGGAAAACTCAGCTTCATTAGCATATCAGTCACAGGGATTCCTCCACCTCTTTAAGTGAGCTAATGGTGGCTTAGTGCCACACGATAGGCAGGTATGAGAATGGAGAAAGGTTCAGATCATGCAGTTATAAATATTCGAACACTGAGAACAAATTCTGAGTGTGGGGATTTGTATACCTATTTCAGATAGCTTTTGTATTGATAGGCAAAGGTTGAAGCAGCTTTCCTGCCGCTTAAATTAATTCCATCAGTGAATGCTCTTATCCTTAAACACAGTTAATCAGAGATGGCTCCATGCATAAATGAATCCTTCACAGTCTCACAACAGTCCAAGTAAGCGAAACCTCTGCTTTGTGGACTCCTTAAGGCAAACATCTTCCCATGACCTTTTCCACATGCTCTCTGCTCACAGGGGATCTCATACTGGTCTGTTTTTAAGGTTGTTGCTTCCCTTGCTGGTGGAGCAGTAGCTGTCTGGTTCTGGCATCTCTTTAGTAAGAGACGTATGCACAGGATAGAAGGGGTTGGGCCAAAAGCCACAGGAATACCTTTGCTTGAGCAGCGAAACCCTCCTTACACGGAGGGACCTATGAGTTCTTTTGATTTATCCAAGAAGTGACTAGGTCTTCGTTTACAGGCCCCTAATTGAGAATATTTCTGGTGACACTTTATAAGTCCTTAGCAGTTACTATTGGGCTATTCAGTGTGGGTGACAAACCACTGGCTGAACAGTCCCAGTGCAGAGTGAATTCTTGGATACTGGGGGTCTCAAAGTCATGTAGGCCTTCCAGAAAGCTCTGCTTAAGCTCAGCAGAAGTTGTGTGCACAACTTCCAGACAGAAATTCTTTGTTCTTCACTTATTATCAGATGGTTTGATTGGTTCCCTATGACCGTAGAATTTGCTAATCTAGAAAGAGTGTTGCTCCCAGTTTCAAACTGGTCTCCTTCCTGCACTCTTCCATCTAGTGGCCCTGAGAAAGGCTGTTAGATCTTGGAGGTTGACATGTTGAGGTGGGACACAAAATGCAGGAGCAGTCAGACTCCTGCTTTCCAAATAGCCTGTCTTCAGGCTTTATTCCTGGCCCTAACAAACCAGTCACGGTAAGGTAGGAGGCACATCATCATTAGTGAGTCACTAATGGGCTAGAGAAGGACATCTGTATTGCTGCTGCTGGGCTTTTCTTGTGGCATCCCTGCTCAGGAGCGGTAGGAATGCTTTTCCAGGAAGGCCAGATTGATGCAGTGCCCCTTTGCACCCTTCAAGCAGCACAGCTCGGACCCCATCTTCTGAGAAGCCGCTGGGCTCTCTTTCCTGCTAAGCTGCTTACTTAGTTGCTGGGCACCCTGCAGAGCATGCAAGCAGTGCTGCTTTGAGGGGCTGAGGAGCACGGGGGAGTTTTCCAGGAGCCTGCACTGCCTCAGGCAAACAGTGTGATGCAGGAGAGGAGCCCATAAGGCCTCAGCATTAAAATGCTGTTCTCGCTTAAAATACAAAGGTGGGTCTTGAGGCTGCCTTTTCCCTAGCTTACAGGGAGGTGGGCTGGATGGGTGCACAGGGCTGCTGTGGACCAGCAGGGGAGGCTAGTGTGAGTAGCCTGGAGGCAGCAGAGGTTTGCAGTGTGGGTGCCTCTACGTGTGTGGGTTCATGCTGCCGCCCAGTCTGCTCTTTGCTGGCCCCAGGAGGGACAGTCCCACTCCTTACGCATTTTAAGTTGATCCTGCTCATGTTACCAAGTTTTATTTTGTTTTCTTACATGTTAATCTGAGTTTTTGCCTTGCACATCATGTTTATGACTCTTACCCAGTCAACTTTTGACCTGCCCACCCTGCCAGCTGTAGCTGCCTTTGGAGAAGTTCACTGCTGCATCCTAAGTGACGCTGTGGAGCAGCAAAGCCAGAGCATAGCTCTTCCATGAATGGGCTCTCTGCAGACTGTGGCAAAGGAAAGGCTTGCCAAGCTCCTTATGTCTCATCTGTCCCTTCTGACCAGTTGCTTTGTCTCAGCCCTCTCTGAGCTCACTCTTGGTGTTGCTTTGGTGCTACATCTTCCTGCTCTTTTCCCTGCCACTTCTCCGCTGATTAACCAAAAGTGTGTGAGGATTAATTTTCTACTCTTACTCCCTTCCGGTGTACCAGATGGCAGAGCAGGATCAGCCCTCCCTCACATAAGCAACTGTTTGCTTCCCTTCCACGCACTGCTTTGACTTCTCTTTCCCATAGCAGCAGTCTGATTCTGCTCAGACATCATCTCTTCCAGATCCATCTCTGCCCACTCTCCCTCCATCTTTCCTCTCTCCAGACACCTCAGTGCAGGCATTGGAGATGGGCCCTCTTCCCTGAGCACTGAAGTGGGCACAGAGTTACAGGCAGCCTGGGACTGTCTCTGCAAGCAAATGGGCCTTGTGTTCTACAAGCAGAGGTCACCAGTGGCATTGGGAAGTGCTGCTCCCCCCAGCTTTCCCGTCTTTTCCCGTCACCAACCTGTGCCCAACGAAGCCAAGGCACAATTGTTGGGTGCTTTAATTATCTGAGGTCCCTGCTGCTGTCTGGGGTAATGTAGGTTGTGTTTGCCTTTGAGCAGGCAGTCTTGTCCCTGTGCCCTAGGAAGGCTGGCTCTGGTGCACTGATGGCTTCAAGGGCTGCAGCATGAGGAAGGGCACCAGTCTTTTTTCAGCTTTTTTTAGGTTTCTGGGTGCAGTGGAGAATGGAAGCAGCCTTTCATCTGCCGTAGCAAAACAAGATACCTTGTACCAGCTTTATTGCAGGCCAGAAGCTTCCTAGCCTTAAAGCAATTGCGTGTGCTATTTTTGATGATAGTGCCCTGCTCCCTCTGCTTAGGGCTCTTGCCTTCTGTGCAAGCACCTGGGATTGCACCCATCTCCCTTGTGCCTTCCCTGAACAGGTGGGCTCCCTTCCTTCTTCATTCTTTCCACCCTTGCCTTCTTTGCAGGGGCATGCTGTCTGCAGCATCCCTGGGCAGTGAGGCCAAACGAGAGGAGCCTGCTGCTGCTGGGAGAGGGCTCCCATGTTGCTGGGGCCCTGTTGCAACAGGACAGCAGTTCTGCAAAGCTGGAGAAAGGAACAAACCAGGCAATTGTGTGAAGATGCTCTGCTTTGTTCAGGTTGTCTCTTCTTTCCTGATCCCTCTTTTTACCTACCAGATTAGTTTTGCGGCTGTTCTCCAGCAGTGCTGTGTGGCAGTGACTGCTTCTCATCCTGAAGCGTCCACTATCCACATCCCATTCCTCTCCCTGTGGCCACTTAATGTTGCTGGGGCTTAGTAATTAATGCAAACTGCAGATGGTTTTTTTGCCTGTGAGGGGACAAGACCTGCCTGCTTTCCCCTGTACAGCTCCATAGACCAGAAAGCTCCTGAGGCAGGTAACCAGTCTGGCAGACATGAAGCAGTCGTTCCCAGATCCTAGGCACACGTGCAAAGCAGCACAACCGTGTTGTCTTCTGTTTCCACATGGTGCCTGGTTCGCACCTGGGTCAGGGTGCTGCTCACAGCTGATGGCTGTGATTCCAAACCCTGCCTGGACACACTCCAGGCAGCCTCAGTCACCTGCTTTCCTTACCCTCTTTTGTTTCCTTCACTTGACTAGGAGCAGGTTTTTCAAGCCTTCATACAATCTGGTGTGTGAGCTTCCCTTCTGCCACTCTTGCCTTCTGTAGCTTCCTACCTCTTCTCGTTTCCATCTGCTTTGGATCTTCACTGAAAGCATCTTTCTTCTCCCTACCAGTCTCTCTCTCTCACAATCCTTCCCTTACTGCCATTTGTTGTGTTTGGTAAAGTGAGTGTCCAGAACTGCTTTGGGAAGAGGTGTTCTCTGAATCAGAACAGCATTTCTGTCTCCATGCTGTTCATCAGGCTTTCAAATACAAATTGCCTCTAGTGCCATCTTTGATCTGCAAGGCAGGCAGGCAGTTGTCCAGGAAGCTGCTGGCTGAATGTCCATGTGTATGTTCAGTGTTCCGTTGGCTGGGTAAAAGTTCCCTGTGCATTTTTGTTTGTCCTTCCATTCATTCCCCTTCATCTCCCCACTTCATTTATTTATCCCCAGCCCCTTCCGCCCCACCCCAAGATGTCGAGTGTGTAAGCACCAGCTCCACTACCATCCGGGTAAGTTGGGTGCCACCGCCTGCCCAGAGCCGCAATGGGGTCATCACCCAGTACTCCATTGCCTACCAGGCAGTGGAAGGAGATGACAACACCAAGCATGTGGTGGATGGCATTGGACGGGAGCACTCCAGCTGGGAGATCAAGGACCTGGAGAAATGGACCGAGTACAAGGTGTGGGTAAGGGCTCACACCGATGTGGGGCCAGGACCGGAGAGCATCCCCGTGCACGTGCGCACTGATGAGGATGGTAGGTGTTACTGAACAGCTACTTCAGCTACCACATTGGGGTAACCAGGACTCTCCTAGCTGAGCTGCTGGAAAACAGGGGAAAGGGAGTGGGGATATTGGCCTTTGGAGTGCTTTTTGAACAGGACTGGAGGCTGTTTGGAGCAGTTCCTTAGTCAGCTGCTCCAAGGAGTGAGTCTCCTTGGTTGCCCTGGAGTGGGGTAGGGGAATTGCTCTGCTGGCCCTTGCTTTTGATATGATACGGTTGCTTCCAGGCTATGGGTCAGATCTCCTAGTGTGGTCCCAAGGGGTCCTGTGTGTGTTAGCAGCGCTTACTGCACGCATGAGGAGGCAGTACACTGCTTTCCCATTTGGCTTTCTAGTGTTTGATGGTGGTGGTTTTCCGTTTCACTGAAGGTAATGCGAGTTTTCTCAGCCAAAGGCTTCTCTCACATTGTGAGATCGGGGCTTAAAGTTTACTTGTTGACCTGAAATCCAGCAAACTAAAGAAGAGAAAAGAAATCCATTTGAAACTTGCAGATACCACAAGAAAGCTGCTTCCTGCCCCGGCTTCCAGGCAAGCCACAGCTTATATAAATCTGCTCTTCCACTCAAGAGTCAGAATATCACATGGACAGAGCACTTTACTGGATACGACAGCTTTAAAGAGAAATTGCTTTGTATTAGCAGGGCTGTCAGTTATGTCATCATGACTTAAGCCATTTCCTTTGAAAGTGTCAGAGCTCAGGGTGACAGTATGAGCTTCCATGGCTTCATGCTGACCCCAGAAGCTGCAGGTTTAATGGGAGAAGAAAAAGATGCAGCATCCAGGCAAAGAAGGGATCATCTCTGCATTGCTCAGTCAGCATAGCAAATTGAAACCAAGCATGTTACAGTTTCCCTAAATGGGCTGCCAGTGTCCCCCATGTCTCTGTGGCTCTGGAAGCAGCGTCTGGGAATGCTTGCTGACTGCATTCCTAGGCTGGCAAACACATCTGCGTGTGTCCTGCTGTCTCTCTTGTTTGCTTCAGTTCTTATTCAGCAGAGTTATAGCCCAGGGGAAGCTGCTACCCCAGAAATGTCGCAGCAAGAACTCTCACTTGCTTTTTGGGCACCATGGTTGGACAATCCAACGTAGCTGTCAGGAGTGATTTCATATCCCTCTGACATGCTGATGTTTGGTAGATAGCCATGATGAAGGAATGAAAAATGCTAAACTGTGATCTAAAAACAAGTCAAACTTTGCCTGTTTGGGTCTCAGACACAGCACATATTCCCATAATGGAGTAAGATAGTGTTCTTCACTGTGGTGTGCTCACACTCACATCTCTTCATGTCCCTGCAACATCTCCATATCTCCTGCCGAGGCCACCCGCCTTCTCTTGCCAGCAGAGCTTGACAAGCAGCTTCTGCCTGGTTCTCAGGGAGGATCTTGTTTTTCGCTTGGACTCCCAACTGTGTGTGTGGGCAGGTGTCATGCTAGGGCAGGAGAGCCCTGTGGCTTGTGCAAGGTCACTGCACTAAGTGAATTGCGAATTACAGCGTAGGCTGCTCCAGCCAGAAGGAGGTAACTATTCAAGCGCAGCCCCCTTCATTCCCATACCTTGAGCTGGCCTCATGGTGCTAAAGTGCTCTGTTCCTCCTTTCTCTATTTTATTTAATTATCTACAATTAAGAAGGACATCTGGGGAAAATAATGAATTGCCCTGCAGCTTAAAAACTGTGCTTACCTGCTGGGTAGCTGTTTCTTCCCATCTAGTTGGTTGAAATAGCAATCCTCATTATGTCTGCTTGTCAGCTATCCATGCCTAATTATATAATACTGATTATTTCTTGCTGTGCTGAGAATTGGGGCGTACAGGGTTCCAAACCCCTGGATTTTCCAGGGCAGTGGAGGGTGGAAAGGGTGCTGCAGTAGAGGTGCTACAATGGAGCCCGAGTCCTTCACTTGGGTAGCAGCAGTGCGTTCTGCAGGGAATGCACACCTCTGTTCCCAGCTGCTTCAGCCGGAAGGAGCTTTCCAGGAGCAACTGAGAAGCTCATTTTTTAGCATTGACATTTTTGTCACAGTCAATGCAAGAGCAAAAAGTAATAAGGAGGTAATTTTTCCAAATGGTAAATAGGGTATAAATACATTTTTAAACGGGCCTCACCTTGCAAGAAAATTGATATTTTGTGTGCAGTGTAATTTTTCATTTTATTATCAAAAAGCATTCAGCTAGCCGTGCATGAAATACAGTCCCCAGAGCTGTCACAATTCCCACAGGCCCCTTTATCTGACTGAGTTCAGTGACTGCTGTCTCTGAGCTCTGGGTTATTGTTATAGGATGGTGCTTTTCCCCCTCATTAACCTCTTGCTGTCACAGGGGAAGAGCACGTGTGTACTTTGGCTGATGGCAGGTACCAGGGCTCCCCGCAAGGCAGGCTCAGCACCCAGTTGCACTACCTGGGGCTGTTGGACTGTGTTTAGATGTATGCAGAGGGATCTGAGAGGAGACGTTGTGACAGGCAGGATGCAAAGAAGGCTTCGGAACCACTGCCTCTGCAGCCAGGCACCCTGAGCTGCAGGTGGTTACAATATTCTTTGTATTCTGCTGTGTTATATTGTTCCTTGCTCCCTTATTGCTGGAGACAAGAGAGGGATTGATGGACCTCGGGTCTGACCCAGCACAGTGGCTTTTAGAGGTGCTTCTGCATGTCACAGTTGCACTCTTTCCTACTGAGAGTAGCAAAAGTGCTTGGATGCTGGGAAAGGGTTGAGGATATGGCCACACTGGAAAACTGCAGAATAATCTCCTGGGCAGGTACGGGCACTTGTGCTAACAGAGCTGTCATTGTACTCTGATGGAGGGAAGGTAGAGGAGTGAGAGACAGTTGACAGTGGTTGTGTCGTACCTGCCTAATTGTTTGTCCTGTGTGTGTTACAGTGCCCAGTGCCCCACCTCGAAAGGTGGAGGTAGAGTCTGTGAATTCGACTGCCATCCGGGTGAGCTGGAAGCTGCCCATCTCCAACAAGCAGCACGGGCAGATCCGTGGGTACCAGGTTACATACGTGAAGCTGGAAAACAATGAGCCCCGAGGGCAGCCTGTGATCAAGGATGTCATGCTGTCAGAAGCACAGGTACAGTGTGGGGACCAGGGGCTGGTGGGCATGGCACCTTTCTTCTCTGCAGAGGGCCGGGCTGTCTGGACCCAAGTTTTTCTTGGCCTCCTCTTGAGGCCAGGCATGGGATTCAGCCCTGCCTGAGCAAGGCGGACAGTTTATCCCTAAACTGTGGCTTACAAATGGGTGAAATGTTTAACCAGGAAAGGATTGCTGTAGGAAAGATGATGTATTGAATGTTGCTTCTCCCTTACCCCTTCTCTGACATCTACCTCTTTCTACCTGCCACATCCTGTGCAGATTCCAGCTGCAGCAAATTGTGTTTTGCCATTCGGGTTATAAACCATCAGAGTTTCAAGGCCTTAAGTCTGCTTCTTCTGTACTATGTTCAGGGCAAAGTTTCTCCCTCTCTGCAGTGCTACCTGCTTTTTTCACACAGAGATGGCTCTGTGCCATTGGGTGGGCACAGCATGCCAGGTAGGGCAGCCCTCCTCTGGCTCAGCAAAGCCTCCTTTTCCTTCTGCTTTTGCAAGGCAGGGACTTGAACCTTGCATTGCCTCTTGAAACCAAAGTGTAGGGGAAACCAACTGAGTCTAGGAAAGGCTGATGGGGTGGCAGGGGAGAATTGAGCTGTAGGCCTGCATCTCCCTGCCCTGTGACTTTGCCCTCTGCAAACCCCATACAACAATCTGCTCATACTTATGTGATGTCCTGGATACTTCACTGGCTGTGAGCTGAAGCCCTGTTCCTTTATAGTGCTCCAAGCATAGATATGCACTCTGCTCAGCCCAGCAATGTGTAGTTGCTTCTTTCCCAGGGTCCAGGGAAATTCTTGGTCTGTTGTGAAATACAACTCTTCTTTGGAGCAAGGGTCCTTTGTCATAGATGACCCAAGCTGTTCTCTACAAAGATAATCGTATAAATGAAGTACAGGATCTGCTGCTGCTGGAAACGACTAGTAATCGATTCAGACCTGGCTTGCCTGAACGATGCCCAATATAAATACTGGAGAGCTGCAGCGATTAATTGATCTCTGCCCTGAATGCAGCTGTGAATCATTTATATGTTTGTCAGTGGGGAGTGCAGTGCGCAGAGGCAGCCTTACTCCCCATTCATATTCTGAAGGGTAAAACTTGGAAGTAACGTGAAAGGGGAAAACTTTAAAGAGAGAAAATGCTTTGAGGGTCCTTGCAGTGTTGTCTGGGGCATGTCTCTGTTCATGCTTCAAATGTTGCTTTATTTTAATCATTAGAAAAGCAGCTTACTGTGCTTTACTTATTCCAGGAGAATATAAACTTTTGTGTTGTTTGACCAATTGATGCTGTGTTGTTCAGCTGGAGTTTGGAGTTAATGGGTTGGTCCCAAGCATCAGTGGGCGAAGTTGGCAATGTTGTTCTTGTTTGTGTTTTCAAACATTTCATGCTTGCCCAGCCAGTTCTGTTTTCACTCCTTACTCATACATTTCAGAGAGAGAAACCCTATGTTAATGTGCAGGAATGAGGATTCCAGTGCCAGAAACTTTCCAAGGAGTGCTGGATTTTGCATTATTTTGAATGTGTGCATCAAGGAGGCAAGTTGTTTGAAGCTTCCTGGCATGTCGACCACTTACCAGTCTTTCGTATTCAGTGAATTTATGTGGGAAAGTTCTCGAGTGCTGTGACTATGGTTTTTTCTGGTGTATACGGTGCTCAATTCATCCACTGTAATTTTTGGATGGAAGCAAAGGCCAAAAGATAGTTACAGAAAAGTGACTACTCTGAAGGAGTCATGTCACTCCTGGGATAAGCTAATGATGACCCTGCAGGGAAGAGGTTTCACTGACTTGGCAGTAGAGATCTTTATTTCCCAAAAGAGTGAGAAGCCAGGCATGACCTGTGCTTGTGATGAAATACGTCTGTTCCAGAAGCTGAAGAGCCCTGTAATAAGAGCTGCCATCTTTCAGTACGGCAGTGCGTGTCTTTGCAAGCAGCTAGATGAAACCCTAACAAGTAGTCTTGGAAGAGTTATTTTCTGTGGAAGACAACAAAAAGGGCCACAAGGAACACCTGTCCCTGAAAGTCACAGGATGAAAACGGTCAGAATATAGCCACAGTTCAGTACCCGTAAACATCTCTACCAGTGCACAAGGGGAGAATTAAACTGCTTTCTTCTCTGGAGCCAAAGAAATACTCTGAACATGTAGACAGAGCCTCTCCTCGTTTAGTCTAGCCAGGCTGTCTGCTGATTTTGAGTAGGTATGTACCACATAATCTGCTTCTTGCAGATGATACGAAGACCCTGGTTTTACAGCTGACTCATCATTTTTCCTGTTTGAAGATGAGAAATGGAGAGAGAGTAAATGAAGATGAAAGGAAAAAGGAAAGGGAATGGAGATGTTAGCTGTGCAGATAATACAGATTCTGAGTTTTCAGAACCATTTTAGTGGAAAGGACTAAAAACATCAGCGAGAAGTGGGGCCCTGGTGCTGGAGAGATCACATTCTTTTTTGCAGCCTCCTGTCTAGAGTCGGTAATCTGTCATGCAGAAGGTCCTGGGATGGAACTGAGGCCTCTCCCTCCCCTCTGTGGCTGAGCCTGAGACTGATTACCTCCATCAGACTTCTTATGCCTTCTGTCTGAGCTCTCACCTCCTACTGACAGAGTGATGGACAAGCGAATCATAGAATAGTTAGGGTTGGAAAGGACCTTAAGATCATTTAGTTCCAACCCCCCTGCCACGGGCAGGGACACCTCACACTAAACCATGTCACCTAAGACTCTGTCCAACCTGGCCTTGAACACCACCAGGGATGGAGCATTCACAATGTCCTTGGGCAACCCATTCCAGTGCCTCACCACCCTCAGTAAAGAACTTCTTCCTTATATCCAGTCTAAACTTCCTGTGTTTAAGTTTTAACCCGTTACCGCTTGTCCTATCACTGCAGTCCCTAATGAAGAGTCCCTCCCCAGCATCCATATAGGCCCCCTTCAGATACTGGAAGGCAATGTGGCCAGCCTGCTTGTTCTCAGCCCAGGCTGGAACATCTTGAGGGGACGCTTCACCCTGTTCTGCATTGTGGCCCTAAGAACTGCTCCTGCCCTCAACTGTGCAGCATATTTGCCTGGGAGCCTGCCTCCTGCATCCTTCTAAGGACGGGGCATGCACCTTAGCCTTCCTTACAGTCCTCTGCAGAACCAGCCTGTCCAGAGAGTTTGGCAGTGCTTCTGCTGCTGGGAGCTGGCAGGGTACAAGGAGGTCAGGCTTTGTGGAGGAGGGACTCTTTCCACCTCCTCCTCCGCCTGCTTTGCGAACAGTCATGGCAGGGGAGAGGCACGCTGCCCTCAAGAAGGGCTGCAGGCTCACAGGAAGATTGGTCTTCGCAGGCAGCACTTCTCCATCCAGCATGCAGACTGAGTGCATGTCCCACCAGCTTGCTCCAGATGAGCAGGAAGAAGTAACGGCAAGCACTTCAAGCTGTTGGACTGAGATCAAAGGAAAACAGGGTAGCAGAGACTCCTGTGTTTCCTGGGCATTGCCCACCCAGGCGTAACACAGAGGAATTTGCAGCCTCCCTCTTTCACTAGGTAACGGTCAAGGATCTTTATTTGAATCTACTTGGAACAACTCATGCATGGATCTGGCATGGAGGTGAGATGTACTCTGCTTTGCAAGTGGAATAAAACTGAAAGGCATCGTCTAAGAGGCATTTAAGTAATAGACAAGTGTGAACTTCTGGAGCCCTCAGACCCTTCCACATCCCCACAAGCTGGCACCCAAGTTTACATCTGGAGCTGTGCCACAGTCGCTGAAGCAGAGAGAAGGATCTGAAGGAAAACTGCAGTACTCACTTTTCATAGCTGGGGCTGTTTAGGAGGGCTTGAGTCTGTCTTTTGCAAGAGCCATGGACAGGGAAAACAGCCGTTCCCTGGTGCGACATGACTGTGCTTTGTGGTGTTGAAGTGTAAAATGAAACGTTAAGGCACTGCAGCTGCCATAAATACACGCTGTTAGCTTTAGCACTTCCCTGAGCCATCCTGTCTTATGCACATAGCCCTGTCTGAGTTCTTTTTATGACAGCTCCTGAGCTTTTCAGATCAGTTTGTCTTACTGACCAACCTTCAACAGTTAAGCAATTGAGCTAGCTTAAGGAAGGAAATGTTTTGATCTGCAGATGATATTTTCATAATGAAACTGAACTTACATTGAACATACTTATGCAGGCCTGGCTTTTCACTGTTATTCCTCCAGCACAGTTCTCAAGGTGTTTCGTTGCACTCTGATCTGATGCAAGATTAAAGTCCACTGAAACATAAGAGCAAACAGAGTTTGAACATTAAACTCTTGGTCTAAAATCCTGGTGGGTGATAAACTCTGCTGCAGTGTGGGGGGCTGTCAGATGCAGTAGCCTCCTGAGCCCGGGTCTGCTCTGTTGTTTATTGCACTCAGATGTTGCCTTCTGCTCCTGCAGCTACATGGAGGCAGGTTGGGGTGTTACCATCCACATGGCCCTCATCCACCAGGGATGTGGTGTAGAAGCAGAAATGTACTTCTGGGAGAAAGAGCTACCAGGCCTCGTATCCTTCCTGTAGCAAGACTTCTGCCAGTTTAGACCAGCAGGGCAGAGTGTGTGGCTGTTAACAACAGTGTGGGTGGGCTGGCTGGCATGTGGGTAGTACATCAATAGCAGCAATTTGGGTTGAGCTAAGCATGCAACACTGGAAATAACACCAAGATGTATGTGGAAAGAGGTCCTTTGGTAACCATAGTACCTTGTGAGGGCTTTGGCTGTATAGGAAGTCTTTAGGGACAACTTGACCTCTGCAATGAAATTGAATTTTAACATGGTTTAGGGGGATAATTCTACTGCAGTCTCATGGCATCAAATAAGTGAACTATAGTAAAATCTTGGAAGGTTTTTTTCTCCAATAGCTGCTTCTTTCTGAATTTAGAGAATAGAATAGCAAATACTCAGAGGGTGTGCCACGTATTTTACTGCTGAGGAGAGTACTCTGCCACTATAACAGGTTTCAGCCTGTGAAAGCCACCTCAGATAGCCTGAGTACAAACAGCTACTTGTAGCCTTAATACCATTTAGTATTACTGCTGCATCTGCAGGTTCCCAGGCTCTTCAGTAGTATTAGCTGGGCTTTCCAGTGTCCCAAGGAAGTCAGTATCTGAGCACCATTTCACAGCTGGCAGCTCAGGCTCAGAAGAAAGGCCTGCCAAAGCTCACACTGTGAGTCAGGGGCAATAGTACCTATCTTCCACTTTCATCTCTATGCTTGAAGTTATCGACCGGTGCTTCCTCCGGGCAGATTTAGTAACCTGAGATGGAACACATCACCTTGGCAGAGAGAGCTCACTGTGATCTCTGCAAACCTTCCTTTGGTGCATCAACCACAAAGAACAGTGTTACAGGCATGCATGGCTGCAGCCAAGGTCTGCTAAGTTTCACTACCCCAGTGCAGCTTTGATGTCTTAGAACCCCAAATCCAGCCAGAAACCTGTATGTTCCCTCTCCAGAGCCCTAATTGAGCTGCCATGGCTGGGAATCCACATGAGCTATTGCTGGGAAATAGTTCGTGTAAAAGTCTTACCTGAAGGGCTGCTCTTGCCAAACAAGCATTTGCCATTTGGCATTGTGTAATTGGAAGTGAGAAGCTATTTCCTCAGTATATGCACCAGTTTGAGCCTTGCTCCAAGCCACACAGCTTTGTTAGAGAATCAGCTTAGTGTGGAGCTCTGGACTCTCAGCTTCTTGCAGCTGTTTACAAGTGATGGCACTTCTCGGTTTTCTGAGGTCTCCAGAGCATTTTGTTGCAAATGATACAGAAAAGAGAAGCTCTGTAAATGTTGTATTGGTGCTTCCCTGCAGAGAGTGCCCTCTGAGTTTTGTGTATTGAAGTCTGGTTCTCAACAAGAGATGGTGGCTGGAGGATCAGTAGGGCAGAAACTGGACATTAGTCTGCTAATCTGTTGTGAGTGATGCAGGGCAGCAGTCAGCCACAGAGCCTTGATGATGCAAGCTATCCCTACTTGTTCTACCTTTGGAAGAGGCAGAATAGCACAGAAAGAGGAAAAAAAAGCCAGAAAGGGAAAGGACTGCAAAGTTAGGAAGTGGTGACTTCTTCATCCATTAAAAAGGAAGCTTTTGCCCCTGTTTGTGTGAATGATCTCAGATCTACTGTGCAGGCTAGCAGCATGTAGAAAATTGCTCTGTGCCACCTCTTCCCTTGGCACAGCCTGTGCCAAATGATCCTCTGTGTATAAGTGTTGTAATCCCCCCAACCCAGTCATGCTAACCCCTGCTGTTGTCGTTGTCATTCCCTTCCTACATGTTGCCCCTTAAAATTCTGTGTCTCCATTTTTCTCTCCTCCTTCCTTTCTCCCCCCATCAGTGGAGAACTGAGGACTCCGTCGACCATGTAAGTACCACTTGTGTGTATTCCAGGTTGGAAAGGAGGGGTTTGGTAAATCGATTTGTGAATTTTGTAGACACAGTGCTGTCAAAACATCCCTTCCACTCCTTTAATGAGGCTGGAGAGTTACATTGTGAAACCTTCCACAAGCAGCAAATCCAGAGAAAATTGGCATTTAGATTGCTACTAAATGCAGAAAAGCAATTGACATTTCCTGTAATCTGTATTTCCAGCTTGTTGCAGTGCAGTTTTAGGCAGGCTCAAGTGATCAACTCAGGAGGTGCATCCTACTTTCTGCAGTAGTTGGCCCACCGAGTTGCATGGTAAAATTAGATTTATAATCTTTAAACCACATTGATCGTAGTCATGAAAAATAACCTACACTCTCAGGCGTGACCTTTGGTTGAAACACAGATTGTAATAGGAAAACAATCACATTTAAACAGTTAAATCCAATTTTTGCCACATAATTTTGAAATATAAATTTGGAGGAACAAACTAGAAAATGACCTTTTTAGAGTCAGCAATTCAATTATGTGCCCTACTGTGAGCTTCCCTGGCACAATGCATTTCTCCTCCTGCTTTTTACGGAGGATTCTCGCGCAGAGTGTCTTTGTCATGACAGCACTGTGTTTACATTATGCAATCAGACCTTCTTTCATCCATCCCTCATCTCTCTTCCCCTCCTCTCAGCTCGCTTGCTTTGCTCCCGGTGGCATGCTTTTGCGTGAGAATTTCTCTTTGCATGGATTTGGGAGGAGTGAATTCTCTTGGGATGTTCAGAGTCTGCAGGTTCTGTGTGAGTGCTTCCCCCGCGGGTCCATTGGCACCGATCGGACTGCACGTCCACTCACCCGCACACATGATCTGCTGCAGGGGCGGAGTTGGGATTGGACTCTGGTTCACACGGTGATTTTGGCGGGGCTCTTGTTGGTGCTTGTTGATTTTTCTCTGGGCTGGCTGGTTCTGCGATGGTAACACGGTGATTCTGATGAGTAAGCCTGGACAGGTAACCTGAACCAGCAGCGCTGACTGGAAATGAGCAGGTTTAATAGTGTGCATGTTTGTGTGAGTGAGTGATGGGAGGACTGGCTGTGCTCTGAAAGCAACCACAAGCGACCATCGTACCCCTCAAGCTGGCAGGGATCCCCTGGGCAGAGATCAGACCCCTGAAGCAGCCTCTAACAGTGCCTTGTCCCTCTCCATCACTACACTTCTTTTCTGAAAGGGCAGATAACCAGCCCAGACCCTCTGCCTCCTTCCGAAAACCTCCCCCAGCCTCTTCTCCAGCCTAGTTGTCTCTTGCTCCCTGACCTGATGGGTTATTAGTGCTAAACGGCCCCAGTCCCTTTCATAACACTCACAGATGAGCACAGGGGTGCCTGTACTGAGCTTGCAAAGCGCTGCTGAGCTCGCTGTGCTTGCTCGTTTGCAGGCCTGGCCAGATGCACTTGGCACAAGTCATGTTGCTGCTGGAGGCCAGGAGGGAGGAGTGGTGCTCTCCTCTTTGATCTCAAATTTAAGTGCAGAGCCATGCCCTTCTCCTGCCCAGAGTAAGCCAGAGCATGCAGGGGTGCTAGCACCCTGCTGAGTCTGCCCTCCTCCCAGACCTCCCACGGTGCAGGGTTTTCCCTCCAGGTCTTGCCAGTGCCTTGTGCTGACCCTGTCCCATCACTTCAACGCTGTGCCTGGCAAGGAGGTAAACACACTGCTGTAGAACTGCAGGTGCTCCCTGCCTGGGGCCCCCGACCCTGCGTTGCTTCTCTGTGCTCCCCGTGGCTCTGCTGTGAGAGACAACTTTAAAAATCCCCAAATTAGCCTCCAAGAGATTTCCCCAGCCAGCTGAACTGGCTTTTGCTCTGGTTCATAGCTCCGCAGTCATTTTACTCAGGCTTCACACAGGACCATGTCTGGAGCAGATCTCCCTCTTGGCAGAAGCTGTGGGAGAGCAGAGCTGCTGACACGGGTTGCTGGTGGGTCCCTGAAAGGCCAAGTGTTAGAGGCAGGAGTCGAAATGAGGCGGATGAGTGTTGGAGTAGCAGCAGTTGTTTGCTGGCTCTGTGCAAGGTATATGCTTGAGTGCAATGCATGAGTGTGAATCAGTGAGTGTGTTGATGTGTTGCTGTTGGAGACACTGACCCCAGTGTCCTCCTTTGCTCACTCCAGTAACAATTATCTGTTCTTCTCATTTGCCCCTTCTCTGCCTCATGGATGTGCTCCCAGGAGACGGTCATTGGAGGCCTGCTTCCAGAAACCACCTACTCGGTCACAGTTGCTGCCTATACCACCAAAGGAGATGGTGCCCGCAGCAAGCCGAAGGTCATCACCACCACAGGGGCAGGTGAGTGTGGGGAGTGGATGCCACAGCCTATTAGGGGTGGTAGTAAAGCCTCCCAGGAGGCATGGGGAGTATGGCCAAGGTGCCTGTACAGGAGGAAGTGAGAGGGCTGGAGATGCTACAGAGGCACATACTCTTGTGATCTCCAAGCCTTACTTAAAGGCTTTGCCACTGGATTACCTGAGCAAAGTACAGCAAACAGATGGACAGACAGTGCCAGGGCCTGTGACAGAGCAGTGAAACTCACGAGTCTGAGCTCATCTGCATAGGCCAGAGATCTGGGAAGTGGAAGCCTGAAAGTCCAGGCCCTCCCTCAGCTTTGGAGTTACAGCCTGTCCTCACCTTGTCCCCATAGACAAGTGCCATTTCTTTCTTCCTGCGGTGACTACAGTGCCACCTGGGATGGTTCCTGGCACAGAGGGCTCCTCAGGGGTGCTTCTCAGCTTCCCCGCCCAAGCCATTGCTACTGCTGTCTCCCTAGGATTACATAGTGGAGCCCGGCTGCTCCTAGAGCCGTGGTAAAATCTGGAATGCAACAAATCCTGCCATAGGAGTGCTGCGGACACAACTTCTAGATCCTGGTGGTCCCAGCCAGTTTGGTTCTGCAGTGTCAGCAGAGACTTGTACCCTGTGCTTAGTGGAACACAGGAGCCTTGGCCTGGAGCAGGAGCACCCAGGATTTCATCAGGTGCTTTCCTCCGGATGTGGTCAAACTTGCCTTTGGTGGTGGCACCAACTAATTGACATTGTCTTGACCACGATTTCCACTCACTAGACCTGTCCTACAACTGATAATCCTGCTGCTTCCTCACACCAGCTGCAGGAACAGTATTTACTGCTTGTTTTTACGGGAATGCAGCTTGGGCAAACTGAGAGCGTTTGTTCCTGGTGCTTCTAAACAGGGAACAGCTTGCCATCTCCTCCGCACTGCATATGGGGAGCTCCTGAGGTAGTTTCCACTGTCACAATCTCAAATGCTGTCTCCCTTGTGCCTCGCCATGATGTATGCGCTGCTCATCACATTGCTACAGCTGTCCTATAAGCGGGAAAAGCTTCCTAAACATACCGGTGTTGCAGTCTAAACCACAGTGGGTCTTCCCATGTTATGATGCACATTTGAAGTTAATATTTGGAATCAGCTTTGAAAATAATGTGTCCCTCAATACTAGCTGCTCTTAGACATTGTATTATGAGTGCAAGAAGGATGGCACTGGCAGTGGAAACGTAATAGTATGTCTTGCTATCTACAGAACCACCCCCAGAGCTGCCTTTGTACAGGCTTGTCTGAAGGCTTGACCTCAAAGGGGAGTGTTGGTATCGCCCTCTGATGGCAAAATCGAGGCATAATTCTGTCAAATACGTTTTTCTCATGCTTATCTGTGGGCTCATACATTTCAAAACTGTTCAAGGATATTTTATTTACCTAGGTTTGGCTACAATCCCATTTTCGTTTTCATATCAGTGGCCCCATCCCTTTGATTCTGAGTATCTTCCCTATCAGTTGATTTGTTTACAAATCTGAGCTGATGTGAGCTGAAGACACATCCTTTTTTAACTGAAGGAGATCAAGGTATTAAACCACCAATTTAAATCCATCAGTTCCTAACCAGTGATGACAACATCCCTTGACTTGCGCAGCATAAGCAAAATCCTGTGGAACGCTTGTGTTCACCTTTCACATCGACACTGACATCACGAATCTGCTCATCAGCTAAACCAAAATGTATTCTGATGGCAAACAGCCCGCCTAGCTCTGCTCGCTGCCTCTGCAGATGGTAAAACTGCAAGGTTTCAGGATGAAATTTGTCTGCCTCCAGACAGATCAGGGTGCTGGACTCGAGCTTCTGTGTGTCTGTTGTGGTACAGTGCGCTGGAGCCAATATGGCCTGGTGCTGCACACTAGCTGGAGTGTCTGAAGACCACTGATTGGGAGGACGGGATTCGTATCTTCTCTGAGTTAAACATGATGCTTTGAGGTACCTTAAATCTTTCCTATAAAAGGGGATGAATTTTGGGGCTGGATATGGCAGAATTTATTGCCTGTTTAGATGGCAACACATGGGAAAACGGCAGCCAAGAGCTGGCTGGCTCCAGCTTCCCTCGTCACCGGATTAGGGTCAGTCTGCCTCTATCCATGTGAATTGTCTGTCGTCCTCTTCACCTTGTTGTCTGAACTTTCCCACTTTCCTCAATCCTCTTGGACTAAGCAGCACAGGAGCGGTCCTTCCTTGCCCTCCTTCCAGGCTATAGATGGTCATTGTGTGTTTATGTTGCAGTCCCAGGGAAGCCCACCATGATGATTAGCACGACAGCCATGAACACAGCCCTCATCCAGTGGCACCCACCCAAGGAGATGGTAGGGGAGCTGCTGGGTTACAGGCTGCAATACAGACGTCTTGATGAGGAAAAGATGAACACGATAGACTTCGGGAAGAGAGACCATCACTACACTGTGACCAACCTGCACAAGGGGGCCACGTACCTCTTCAAATTGTCTGCCAAGAACAGAGCTGGCCCAGGAGAAGAGTTTGAGAAGGAGATCACTACAGCAGAAGACGTGCCAAGCGGCTTCCCACAGAACCTGCGTGTGGTGGGTCTCACCACTTCAACCACAGAAGTTGCATGGGATCCTCCAGTCTTAGCAGAAAGAAACGGCAAGATAGTCAACTACACAGTGGTATACAGGGACATAAATAGCCAGCAGGACCTGGTTAATATCACCAAGGACACAAGCCTCACTTTGATGAATTTGAAGCCCGATACCACTTACGACATCAAAGTGAGGGCCCGCACCAATAAAGGGGTTGGGCCACTCAGCCCCAGCATCCAGTCCCGGACCATGCCTGTTGAGCAAGGTAAGTGCTCATCTAACAAGCCCTATCTGCAAGCGAGGGGCCTTTGCTTCAGTTCGTGAGGCTATGCTCCCCCTTGCTCTGACTTAAGGAGATCAGGTACTGTGTGGCTCCCTAATCTAAAACTAGTTCGGCGAGGGGAGGCTCAGCGAAGGTTTCCTTCAAGTTGCCATTTGGGGAAGAGGGGTGTTTGTGGCAGCTTAATTGCCTTCATTGCTCCACAGGCACACTTTGATGTTTTGTCTGTACATGAAAGGCTCCTGCTTGAACTGGAGCAGAGAGCTGGGTAGGATGATCTGCAGATCCAGTACCTGAGCACCACTGTTCTTTGATCACAGCAAAGGGCCAAGAGAGTGTGAGTGGAGGGGGGAGAAAGGAACACTGCAGTTAAGCCCATGACTTCCTTTCTGTGATGCTGGAAATTATAGTAAAAAAGCAAAACTCCACTGGAGACTGGAGACTTTGTAAAAAGGCTGCTGCTCTTTTCTCCTCATCTCACTTCTCTGCTGTAGCTGAGCTGTTTGACCTCTGATGCTGAGACAGACAAAGAGAGACTTGGAACCGAGCTGCTGCCTGGCTCCCTCCTGACTTAGTCTTACAGTGCTCAAAAATCTTGTTTTTCATTTCAGTGTTTGCTAAGAACTTCCGCGTCAATGCCGTCATGAAAACGTCTGTGTTGCTGAGCTGGGAAGTGCCTGACTCCTATAAATCTGCAGTGCCTTTTAAGGTAAGAGTGGGATGCAGAGAACAGGGAACTCCACCTGTGCAGTGAGCAGGACAGTGTAAAGCAGCGTCTTGACCTGCCACATGATGTTTCCAGGCCATTAGACAAGAGATGAACAGAGCAGAGTCATATTGCTCACTGGCCTGGAGTCTTGTGGAGCTCCGATCTCCAAGCCCAAGCTAGGTAGCTGCTCTTGCTTTTGAGCACATGTGCATGAACCATGGCACACAGTAAAGCACATTGCTGCTTGCTTTCCTTCCTCTCACTCTTCTCGAGCCAGAAGGTGGTATAGTTTTGTTGATTTCTTTCTGTTTTGATCAGTTGTGGAATAGCCAATAAGCACTTGGCTCATGGTAACAAAGCAGGAGTGAATAATGTTGGCTGATGCACACACTGGCAACACCAAGCAGTGAAGGCGTGCACTGGGCAGAGAATGAGGATTTCTCAGTCATCATGATATGTATTTCTGGCTTCTCACCATCCAGTTAAGAACCCATCTTGACCATAGCAACTTCTGCTAAATACCCACTCCTCCCTTAATAGTGCCTTGAATTACTTGCTTTTTTGAAGGGAAATGGAAACTGGTCCAGCACCCCAAATCCCTGATGCTTTTCTTGTGAGCATTTGCAGTGGTTGTTCACAAAACCCCAGTCAGTGCTTCACTCCATCATCAGCTTTCTCAAGTATCTCATTGCCTGGTAATCACTCAGCTGAGACCTACCAGTCACACTGGCCATTGTAGCTCCTTGACAGTGGTTACACAGGCTTGTCCTAATGCCTGATTCAGAGTCAAAGCACAAAAAATCATAAACGTGATTCAGTTGCAAGAGATCACCAGGACAAGGTGGTCTGAAAACCAGCCAGAGAGTTAAACTTAAGAGTGACTCCTCCTGCAGCGTGTCCTGTCTCAAACATCCAGATTGCCTTTATGAGTTACTTCAGAGCAGCAGGGCAGGTGCATAATCTAAGGGAATGAAAGAGGGAAGCATCGTCACCCTTCCAGAAGGTGTTCAAGGTGTGAGCAGCGCAAGATGTGTCAGTGCAGAGGGAAGTGCAGGAATGGCTGTTGCTCTCTTTTCTCCAACACAGTTCTGGATGTAGTTGTCATCCACCACGCTGCAGTCAGCGCTTACGACCTGATGTCTTCCTTCATTAGTCAGCTCCCCGGTGTATAACACTGAGGTGGGAGGAAGCCTAAAGTGGGGTGGAAATTTCTGCAGATCTCAGCTTCTCTCCCTGGAGAAACAAAACCGTGTCCCATCACCGAAGAGAGTTTGCCACCCACTCTCAGCAGCTACCTGCAAAGGTGGACAGGGGTGGGAGCAGCATGTCTTCCTTCCTCGCACATGCACCCTGCCATGCTGTCCCTAAAGAGCAAATGCAATGCCTGCATGAGTTATGACGAATCCATGGCCAGGTAAAGAGAGGAAGGTCTTTAACTACATCAACATCAAAGTGTGTGAGCACCTTCCCTTCCTTGTTACTAGCTCTCCTTGTTTGAATCCCGGAGATGAATTACCATGATCAATAGCAGGCACTTATTAACATGTATGTTAGCTGAAGCAGACAAGGCTCTTGTGAAGACCTCATGGTATTCAAAGCTTTCCCAGGCATAGGGTGCATTAGGATCACTGCTCAGATATCTGGCCGCAGGTAACTTCCTAGAGCCTGGTTACTTTGCACTCTGCTTCGTCTTGCCTTATTCTTGTGGCACAAAGCCCATGTCTCTTGACAGCACTGTGCTAGAAAGGGACAGTGTGACCTTTGGAGCATTGCCACCACATAAGGATTGTGGAGTGGTTGGAGGTAGCCAGGAGCCAAGGATGTAATTCTGATGCCTTGTCTTGCAGCAGACTGTGACTCAGGGTCTACCCCTGCTGTGGGTTAACCCTCAGGTGACACAGGAGCAGATGGCTTTAGCTACTTGCTAACTGAAGAGCAGTCATGCAAGCGAGAGTATTAGAAGGATATTTCTCTAATAGTGTCTTCTTTCTATTAATATTCCCAGGCTTGCAGACACACATGATTGAAGGCCAGGCGCTAAGAGGGTCAGCTCCAGGTCATTGGTTGTGCTACTTGAAAGAAATCCCTAACCTTCAGGACTTTGTATTTTTATAAACAAGGTTCACCTCTCTCCTCTAATTCAGGAACACAGGGTGCTGAGGCCAGAGCCTAATACTGTAACTAGCATAGCAGATAAATCTCCATGGGAACAATTAGTATTATCTACACTTGATAAACAGTCTCATGCTAAATCTATGTCCCAAAGGGTGTCATATTCTACTTTAACAGATTTAATTAAAGTAGATACTGTTCTGACAATGAATAGTGAGGCGCAGGCAGGACTGGAGTTTTTTTTTAATAGAGGATGAACTGAGACCTTACAAATTTTCATTGCCACCAAATCAATAATGAAGGCTTGAGTTGTCTTCGGGGAATGTTCACAGCTTCTTCTGATCCAGGAGACAAATTCCTTGTAAAATGTTGCCCAGCAGTTGTGGTGGAAGAGAGACGCTATTCCTTTTCTATGCCAGTGTGCTTGCAAAAAGCTGTTCTGGAGCTTTCATGTAATGTGCAAGATAGATGCAGCCTTCTCATTGGAGAAACTGCACTTTCCTGAGACACATTCTTCAACTTAAGAGTAGGACAGAGAGTATATTGGTTAAAGGCAGCATCAGAAAGTGTTCTACAAATGGGGAGAAGGAACAGCAGCATTTGAAAATCATTATGATGCAGGTTTGAAAATAATCCCTGAGGATGCTGGGCAGTACTTTCTCACAGTGTATCCCATGGAATGTAGTAATTAACTGCTGCCCTCAAAAAGAGCAACCTTATCTACTTCTCCATCAAGTCATTATCTTTTCCAGTGTTGCGCACTAGATGTCTTTTCATCTTTTAGTTTAATACGTTCTTTCCTGCCTTTAAATCAAGCAGCAGACTTTCAGCAGTGACATTTGGACCCACCTAGCTTTGCAGTTGTTCTCTTGTGGGTAAGAGCAGCACAAATGACATTTTACAGCAACCCATGGGCCAGTCAGCAACGTTTGGCAGTTCAGAGCCCTTGGGCCAAATTTGCTGCTGACTTAAGTAGTTACCAGTGGGCCATGATGCAACCTCTAAATAGCATTCCTGTTTGAGCTCTCGGGCATCTTCAGCTGCACACAAATGACTGTTTCTGAACCCTTATGTTATCGTAAGGTTTGTGTAGAGGCCATAACTAATGGTGCATAAGATTGGAGAAGACAGTGTGTTGTGGCAGGTAAAGGAACGTAGAACTGCTGCAGGAACTGTGAAAAGGGGGGATGGTGGAGCATGCTTCAGGAAAGCATTGCAAATGCCAATTTCACTGTCTTTGTTCATGGCACTAAAAATCATCATCTAATGTCAGGACTGAATTGGAGACTGTGTCCTGGCCAATTTCAGTGCAGAGCAAGCAGAGAAACTCAGAAGTACCTAATGATCTTTTCTTCCTCCTCTCACTCCAGGAGATAAGCTATGTCCCACAGAGATGGCTCATATGCAGGCGAGCACCTTCCCTAGAGCACACACAGAAGCAGTTTATTAGAGAAGAATTCGTGATGAGAGATCTCATCGGAGAGGCAATGAAAGTCTTTGTGGGCTTTGCATCCTTCCAGCATAGCTCTTAATGTTGGAAGCTTGGGTTTGTTCAAGTCTTTGTTGGAGCACATGAAGGGAGGTTCCATGTTCCCCCAGGACTCCTCTGATTAGCTCTCATCTGGAATGTCTGGACCTGCAAGGGGTGGTGCTGGAACAGACAGCAAAGCTGCTAAGATGACTTGAGGTCTAGCAATCCTGTCTTTGTTGTGCCTGCTTCTGTGTCAGAGCAGGGTGAAACCTGACAGCTAAATATCCAATATTTAGTGCTGTAAGAAGCATTTCTTCATTATACTTTCTATTTTTTTTCACTCACTTTAGTACCAATCTGTTGTACATGTCTTTAGAAAAAGGGATTAAGCCCAGGAGAAAATATCTTAAGAGAAGTCCCAGTAGAGAACAATTTCCTCTGGCCATCTTACCTCTCCTGAGCACGGGGCAGCCAGTGCAGGGGATGTGTCCATGCAAACCTATGTTATTTTAGTACTTGGTACTTATTTTTATAGTTCATCTCTGAAGATTGAAGCATGTCAACAAATGAGATTGTTTGCTTCTCTTCTCCATTGCTGGCTCCTCACTGTGGCTCTTCTACGTGTTGGGAGTCTCTTCTCAGCAACAAAAAAGCTGGGGCTCTTTTCCTATCCTGACCTCCAGGCAAAGTGACCTAAAGAGGGTTTGAAGTATGCTGTGCACACCACTATTTGGATAACACAAAAGCTGAGCTGCAAATTCCAGGCCTAGTCTGGTTCTTGTGGTCCACTGTCCTTCAGACCTCTTTGCAGGGCCTCCCTTCTCCCTGCTTCACCACAAAGTATTAGAGCAGTGCTAATGAGCTCCCCTTGTGCCAGCGAGCTGGCAACATTCTGCCACCTGCTAAAAAGGTGACTTGGAAGGAGAGTTTAGTCCCTCCCTTCCTGCCTGTTTCAGCCTGAATGGTGGGCTCAGCTGGTGAAAAATCAGTTTTACTTCAAGTAATTTTTCTTCCACAGAGCTGTCTGCTCTCTCCCAAGGCTGCTGTTGGAAGGAGCATGTTTTAAGGTGTGATCTCTGCCTGTAACACGTAATAGCTGCCATGGTTTAACATGCTGCAGCTCTGCCAGTTTTTGGCATGCTGTGTCTCTCCATTGCTATCCACAATCCAGCTGGACAATTGTCCCGTGGAAGGAAATACGCTGCACAACCTCTGGTCTCTCTGGTTCTCTAAACCCCATTTGTCCTTGTTTCCAGGAACTGTTTGAGTTTCTGGCTTTCCAGAGGCAGTCGTTTTTGGGTGCAGGAGTTGTTCCAGTAGGGTCAGGATTGAGGTTCTCACAGCAGACAAGGAACATTTGACACAGTTAATACAGCAGCGCCCATGGCTGCTGTGCCTGGCGGGAGACGGGGGTCCTGCTTATCTGCAGCAGGGGACTGAGAAAATGCTGTTAGCTGAGGGGCCAGTGTGCCCAAGGCAGGAAGCTGCGCATGGGGGCTGCCCACTGCCCATGCCACCAGCAGCCGTGCTCTTCCCTGCACTACTGCAAGCATGGCAGGGAAAAGCAGCTCCGACCTCTTGCCCACGGCTGCAGCATCTGTTGTCATGGCAACAGTGGGATGTCACACCTGCAGAGCCCTGTTATAGGTCTGCATAGAATTTGTTGGATCATTGGTGAGGCATGTAACCCCCAGTCATGCTGGGAGGGGGATGGTCTGCGTTAACCATTCCATCAGGCATGATCTGGGAGACACAGGAGTGACGCCAGTTTAAAGCAGACGGGATTTTACACCAAAAGCATATTGTGTGTTGTGGCCTCGTGAGACAAGAAACAAAGACCCATTCATCTCCACACGAGGGCAAAGCACAGCCATCTGGCTTCCTCCCCCAAACCGACCCTGAAAAGCAGCGCATGTGGCACCACCAGCCCCACTGTTGGTGCCAGCCACCCAGGCTTTGCCGAGATTACCCCTTCTCTGCTCCATCACTGTAAGGCAAAGGGAGCACAGCTCGACCCTCTGCTGGGGGTTGCTATTCTTTAACTGAAGATTTATGGCTGTTTATGAAGCGTAAAGTAGTCGAACCACCTGAGGATGAGCCCAGAGCCAAATTGTCATCTTTAACACTGCTATTTTGAGTGTGAGTTTTCAGCAGCAGCTGTCGGCTGCATAAGCATGTCTTTTTCCCATTCCAGATTCTGTACAATAGCCAGAGTGTGGAGGTGGACGGCCACTCAATGAAGAAACTCATAAGTGACCTCCAGCCAGACACGGACTATTCTTTTGTGCTAATGAACCGTGGGAGCAGTGCTGGAGGGCTGCAGCATCTCGTCTCAATCCGCACCGCTCCTGACGTCTTGCAAAGTAAACCCATCGCCACAAACAAGTACATACAGGAAGGAAAATTCACACTTGCCCTTCCCAAAGTCCAGACCACTGTGCCAGTTAGGTAGGTGCCGTGTCTGGGTGTTGGAGGCAGGGTGGGGGGCTAGAGATGGGGGAAAAAGGCAGAGCAGACCTCTGCCAGCCTCTGGATTTTGTAACTTAGGAGTGAATTTCTGCACAGGCTGTGGTACAGAGCCAGGCATTTACTCGTAACAGGGGACCATGCTGCTGGCTCTTTCTGAGCAAATATTTGTGTGTAATAAAATTAAGACAGTTCTCTGACAGTTTGCCCTCACCCTGGTGGGTACACTCCAGATGCTACCAGCAAAAACACAGTTGAGGATCAGGAGGGACTTTCTCTGATGCTGTATAACATCCTTTAAATAAATAATGCTAAAGGCTCAAGGAGATTAAAAAAGCGAGTTTGCGGAAGTCTCATTCGTTACTGCGGTATCCTTGTGCTGAAGCACAATTCCCCCAGGATTCTTGCTACAATCCGATTATATAAATGTCCTTCTCACAGCTCCTACACCACCCTCTGGAGCACAGTCTGTAGATCTTCATTAACCTAATGAGTGCTAACAGGAGTATTCTCTTCTCTGGTGCAGCTGGAAACCCAGCCTCTTCCTTACTGAACCCAGGGCAGGGAAAGGGAGAGGTTGTCCCTGGAAGGCATATGGCACATTATTTGGCAACCTGCCAGAGAGATGACTTAGGGTCCAGTGCTTATGGTTTCTTTCCTTCCCAGGTGGTACTACATCGTGGTTGTGCCAGCAGATCAGAGCACCAGCAGCCCAACTGCTCGGTGGCGGACACCTGATGAGATGGAGCTGGACCAGGTAAGAGACTGTAGAGCTGCTGTGATGGAAGTGGCTCCCAGGTAGCCCAGGACATTTTGCTCAGGCCTCCTGGCAATAGCATGGGTGCAGCAATAGAGATGCAGGCTGTATGTCAGAGGTGGGATGTGCCCACTCAGCACCTCTTGGCTGGTGACAGCATGTAGGAAGAAGGCTGGAGTCAAGCAAGAGAGGAGACATCTCCCAGAATGTGCCCAATGAGGAGATCACATTTGAGTGTCTCAGAGCTCTGCCCAGGACGTATCCTGTCTCAGGATGTACACTCTTTGCAGCCTTTTTTAGCTCAAGCAACCATGCTGACTTTGAGAACAGGCTAGAAGAAAGAGGTATTATTTTCAGTTTATTAAGCAGTTCTGTCAGGAGGCTTCTTCCTCTCTGGATTGGACCTAAGCCTGCAGTTTGGATGAAGAGTTAACTCCAGTATCTAACAAAACCTGCAAAGGCCCCTTCATGCTTGCTTTTTAAAGGCTTTCGGCATTCACCAGCCCATTCACCCAAAGAAGCAGCTTATTCTGTGCGGGAGTCTGCCAACATCAGTAGATGTGAGTGTCAGGAGAGTCCCACGCAAGGGAATTGTGGGCTCGCTCTTTCCTACATGCACTTCCTACCCCAAAGTAAAGAGGAAAAATTCCAAGAAATGTCACAGAGAAGGGCCGTTCAGAAAACAAAGTTGCAAACTTGAAGTACTCAGAAATTACAAAGCATTAGAAACTGTAAGTCAGCCCTCGCTTATCATTAATCTTTAATTACATGATTGCACAGTCTTTTCCATGTGGTCCCAGCTCACAGTGTGTATTGGGGGATCTTGTGTGATGGAGAGCCATCATCTATAGGCCTCCTGCATCATTTCATTGCGGAAGTTGGAAAACATCATAAGAAATAGAAGACTAGGATTAGAAAGGATGGTTTGGTTGTGAGCTTTAGGTGGTTGAAAGCTATCAAGAGAACTGATTTCTGTCTCTGTTTCACTCAGCCCTGGGCAAATGATTTAAAACAAAATTTTCATTAGCAGCCACTGTCTTGTATGTTCTAGTTTTTTAGAGTGCCGAGTTTGAGATCCTGGAGCCTCATTTACAAAGCCTAAGCATCCCCAGCTGCAGAGAAAGTCAATAGCAGCCCCGCTGGATACAGTCAATGCTATAGAAAAAATGCTATGTTTTCTTTAAAAAGAAAACAAGCCAACGTCTTTTCAATTTGACATTCAAAATTACTGGACATTTTTTACATTAATGGCCCTGTGTCTCTGTTCTCTATCTGTAAAATTAGGATAATCACTTTCATCTCACCTCATACGGGTGTTTGAAAGATAAGATCGTTAATGTTTGTGAAGCACTTGTAATATTCTAGTGATCAGCACCATAGAAAAGCCCATGAGGAAATTATTAATTTTGTCTTCAGAGCTGGATTTGAATAGTAAGCAATAAACAATGCCTCGGGCTGCACAATACAAAGAAGAAAACAAAATATGGAATAGCTGCTCTTTGATTAAGCACTGTCTGCCCTGTGTATTTAACAAAGCTGGAGAGTTACAGGGAAGAGTGTGTGAGCATGCAGGCATGGATTGTAACACAGTGCACACACATAAGGCTGAATTCATTTTGCACAGGCAATATTAATTTTCTAATTTAGCCAGATCTGAGCTTTGCAAGCCCAGTGTTCTTTTGATGCAGTTTTTTTGGTGTATGTTATATATGTCAGTGGCACCAGTATCTAACAACCTGAACCACAACTGGAGCCCTATGGTTTCATGCACATGCAGCTATGCTTTCTGCCCCAAAGAGCTCAGCTGTAATTTCAGCTACAAGACACAAGAGATGTGTGTAGGGAGCAAACTCCACCATCCAAAGGCTATGTTTCTGCCTTTTCCCCCTGTGGTGACGAGGCTATTTGTGAAACAGATTTCTTCATCCCCTTTTCCTTTTCCCTTTTTTTTCTTTCCTTCCTATTTTTTGGTGATACTGCAATAAGCTTTAGCTTTCCTAAATAGCTCCAACATGAGTATTCATAAGAAGGCAAGGATGGACTGTCAAGGGGAAAGAGTGGGGGGGGTGCATTACCCACCTTTTCCTCCTCAGAGTGAGCCCAGCTCAGCAGCGTGGCTTTGTGTTCACATCACTGTCTCCAGCCCCACTGATGTTCCCTGTCTACTGTGACAATGCTGCACTGATACATTCGTGTGTGAAATGTATTTCATGCCTCCTTCTTCATTTTAAATTAGAATTTCTGTTCCAAGCCTGATACTTGGTTTTATTCATTAGAAAAACATCTTTAAACGTCTGAGAGTCTTTCTTAGGAGTGTAATTGAATTTTTGTGTGTTTATATCCTTTTTCATGAAGTTGTGGCTGACTATGAAATTTGCCATTTTTACTCTGAACATCCCATGAAATCTGTTACTGTTCTGTGTGATATACAGGAAGCTCTGTCTGCTACCCAGCAGCAGGTGAAATACCAAGGCTCTGACAGAAGGGAAGGACACAGCAAATGTCACTTTTTCCCTATACATCAATGTCAGCTGATGTACGCATTAAGTGTCAGTTGCTGTCCAGACCAATATTTGGGACACAGAACATGGTCCGGTTCCCTCACAGCCCATCAAGATGCATTAACTCAAGCTGATAGGCACAGACAGGCTGTCTCAGCCCTAACATTTATTGTGTTGGCATCCCAGGGCTCAGGACTTTCCCAAAGCTGAGATTCTGGTGGAGCTCCTTGCCGTGAGAGTCTGCAGACAGGTGCTACAGCAATGCCTAAATGTATAACACATCTCTCTGGGGTTTTTTGTACCACTACATCCAAATCAAACCTGGTATCATCTCCCTTCCCTTCCACCCTGCTGAGTCCTGAGGTAACAGTGTAAGGTGGTGTCATGCTGGGCAAAATGATAGTGAAGCACCTTGTTTGTCCCCAGTTGCTGGAGGCCATAAGCCAAGGGAGTCAAAGCAGGCGCCAGCGACGCCAAGCAGACAGACTCAAGCCCTACATTGCTGCTCAAGTGGATGTGCTGCCCGAGACCTTCACCCTGGGGGATGAGAAGAACTACAAAGGTTTCTACAACAAGCCCCTCTCTCAAGACCTGAGCTATCGCTGCTTTGTGCTGGCCTCGCTGGAGGATGGGGACACGGTAAGGACTTTCTGCTGGGGGGGCACTGCCTTTCCTGGCAGAGCCGAGGTGGGCTCAGTGCAGGCAGGGTGAACAATTACTGCAAGCCAGGATGATGGAGTTTTCTCTTAAGAGAGGAAAGTGAGCCTGCATAGCTGGTCTCAACAAGCTGAGACGGCCATGGGAGTTGACTTGATAGATGGTGGTGTTGGAGGGAAATGGCACATACGTTTGACATAACAGATGAGACTGCAGGGCAGTGTCAACAAACGTGCTCTACACAAGCTCAGTTGTGGCTTGGTAGGCTGTGCCCAGAGCAGAGCTTGACACATGGTTGGGATGGGACAGGTTCTCATTTTGTTCAAGTAAATGACTGTGACAAACAGCCCCTTAGAATGCTGCCCTGCACAGTGGCTGCTGAGGCTCTGCAGTGAGCAGGATGCTTCCCCTACTAACCGGCCTTCACAGGCTCTTCTCTAGCCAGAATGTCACTTCCAGCTGACATGTGGAGAAGCAAACCTACATCCCATCACAGTGGTTTGTCAGCAGACCAAAACAGCGCAGTTGCCTGCTGCATTGGGATTCTTGCTCCTGTGTCTCCTTGCTAGAGGCAAATGAGCACTGCCTTTGTCAGCAGCATTCTGCCAAGCACATGGGGCCTAGGCACGTGAGGGGGAAGGCAGTCGCTGATGGAGTAAACAGAGAATAGCACAACAAGACCTGTCCAGCTGTAAACATGAAGGACAGGAGTAGTGGTGGAATCTGTAGCAGCAGCCAGTGTGTAAATAATTGAAATAATAGAGATGCACAGAATCCTTTGGTCAGCTTCCAGCTGCGGCTTCCTTCTTCAACCTTGTTTGCTTGTAATGGCTCATTAGGGCTGGTCAAGTTCTTCATTACTCATCCAGCTCACGTGTGCTTGTGGCAAGATGTGCATGCTGGTAAGAGGAGAGTCAGAAATTAGCAGCAAGATAAGGCAGCAGACTTAAGATGTGCTATCCTGGCAGTCCCTGTCATGAAGAGATGACCTTAACTAGCTGATCCCAGACTATCATCATCATCATTTCCCTAGCACTGATCTGCCGCAGCCCTCCAGTGAACCACCCGCCAGCAGAGTTATTATACCCTGCTCCTAGAGACCACCCTTCTGCATCCCCCACTGTATCATATCTGGTTTTGTGTGAAACATAAGGCACTCTGTCCAAGGCTGTACGCTATCTCCCCCACTCAGCTCCTCTTAAATCGCTTGCTCTGGTGTCAGCAGGCAAGTGTAACATTGCCATTCTTCAAAGGCAAAGGGGAGTGTGGTTGAAACACCATCTCTGGAGAGCAGGGGCACATGCACCTTGCAGTCTGCCTTTGGAAATGCCACTGAGATAACTATCTTTCTGATCTCTTCTGCTTCTGTTGTCTCTTGGAAGGAGGCATCTCCAAAGCGTTTCTTCAAAAAATATGAATCTTTGTCCCTTGCACAAGGCTTTGGAGATGGACACGTGTTTCTTTGCTGCACAGATCAGCATGCTCCTTCCCCCTACCTAATGCAGTTTGATCTTTCTGGGTAGTCATAGGCAAAGCTTTTGTGCCTTCCTCATGGAGTAGCCGCTTGCCCATACATACAGGGGAGGCCCAGGCCTTCTGCCCCATCCTGTTACTACCAATGTAGCGTCATCTTTGTCTGCTATGCTCAGACAGAGCTGTTGCTGACTCCTTGCCCCATTGTTTGAAGTAGACAAGGGGTGTAGGAACAGGCTGATGGGTTGCAATGATCCCATGCAGATTCCCTTTAGGAACAGAGCTGAACCAGGACCCAGCAGCTATTTCAGGATCACTTAAAAAGGGCTGAAAGGTTTCACAGACAAAGCAGGAACCACCCCTCCAGCCAGTGGCATCTCTGACCACTTATGAATCTGAGGAGAGCAGCAAGAATGCTGCACCTGAGTGTGCTGCCAGAAGGATGTCACAGATAAGAGCATTTTCTATACTCCATGCATGTTTGAAACCAGGCTGGCTGGGGTCAAGAGCACCTGTGAGAGGAGATCAAGATGTGCATTTGTGTGACACCAGCACACTTGATTTTTCCCTTTCTTCGCAGATGCACCCAGACATGAAATGCATGTTTAAACTTCGACCTTAAAGCAGATTTATAGATCCATGGGCACCTCTTCAGTGGCTGAAACTTCCTATGGCAGGAGCAGAGCTTTTCTAGCTCCCTAATGCTGGGCAGCAGGTGCTGCTCAAAAGCCACAGGCACTGAACTGCTACAGCTCTAGCCCTCTGACAGGGAGAAAGGATTACTTTTTGCAACACTTAACCCTTCTGACCCAGCAGGGCTAAGCTGTGAAGGAACATCACAGTTCCACATACCATAGCAACAGCAGCAGAACAAGCCAGGTGCAGTGTCATTTTTCTGCAGGAAGGGTTTGGGTCTCTGCTAATCCCATCTTGCTGGTGGGGCTAGAAAGCTGTCCCTTTGGGTTGTAGAAGTCTCTGGAAAGGAACCTGTAAACATGAGTTCCTTTCCAGGGTGTGTTTATCAGGGCTGAGATACCAGGTAGAAAATGTTTCTGTTATTTTATTCCTTTAAGAAAACCACACAGCCCAGCAGGGGTTTTCCTGACATAGCCCTGTCCTGGAGAGTTGTGTTGATATCAGCACAGCAGGTATTATAAACCACTTAGGAATCATCAGCCAGCCCCACTGTGCAATTGGTTAGGATTCAAAAGCCTGTGATTTGGCTCCAAGAGAATCCAGGGCTGGCAAGTGACTCTTAGCTGGGCTGCTCAAGGCCAGGTTTGCCAGCCAGGAAGTTACTGGCACTGGGAATGTTTTGCACCAGGAAGAGACTGTTTCCACAGCATGACCTCTTCCTGATGCTGAGGGAGGGAGGATCCAGGTGTGCTGCTGGAGTTTGAGAATCATGACCATTCCCTGCTGGCCAGAGGCAAGAGAAAACCTCTGCATTTCAGGGATGTAGCTGTTGCTTTAGCATAATGGATGCTTGCTTTTCTCTCCCTCTCCGGCCGGTGCTGTTCAGAAGAGATACGCAGCCAGCCCTTACTCAGATGAAATTGTGATGGAAGTGGCTTCAGCAAAGCAGCAGGATGAACCGGAGATGCTGTGGGTGATGGGACCTGTCCTGGCTGTGATATTAATCATCATCATTGTTATTGCTATACTCCTCTTCAAAAGGTGAGATCCAGACCAGGACATAGCAGTTTCAACGTGAGCACTACAGGTGATGGCACTTTCAAGACCCTCCTTCCTTCAGATATGTGGTGCTCTGATAGACAGTCCTTTTTGGTCGCGGAGAGGAGGAAGGTCTCTATCTGGCACAGCAGAAGGCTGCCTTATAAAAACATCAGAAGGGCTAGGCATGCAGAACGTAGTTAATATCAGCTCCAGGACACTGAGCTGCTGTGGATTCTGGAAATGTGGGAGCTGTGGGACATAGGAGAGCAGCTGTGTCCATATAGCCGGTCTGCTGACCACTCTGGTCTCACAGCTTGCATTTGCAGCCTAGGGGACTCCTCTAGTACTGGTTTTCTGTGGAAATCTCCTGTTTGATGTCTGGCAGGTGCCCCCACTACTATGAATTTTGACTGAGAAGCATGGCCTTGGCAGTGAGAACAGAGCATGGATGTGACAGGCTGAAACCAGTGTAGGAGCTCTCTTTTTGAGGCCTCTCAGTCCTGGCTACCGAATCAGCACCAGCCACACTCTGTGCTCACAGCTGAAGCAACCACCTGCTTTTGCACAGCAGAGCAGTCCTGCTAGAGCTGTAACTGTAGTGTGAGATGATTGTTAGTCCTCCCAAGGAGCCACAGGTTGCGTTTGCACGTGTTCGGGTAGCCTGTTCAATTACAGTAGGTCATTCTCTATCAGCTCAGCTCCAAGGTTCTGCTCCTCCTGGACTCTCTATTTACATATGTATCTGTAGCTTGGGGAAGAGGGCTGGCTTTGTTGTCTGATTAAATGGAGCTCTGCTGTGCATGTGCAGCCAGTGCCTTTCTGTGTGAGTGATCATCTCCTTTCTTCTGTTTCTGCTCTTCCCTGGATCTAGTAAGCAAGAAAGGTATGAATCCTTTTTATCTTCTTGTTTTGCTAAAATTTCAAGTCTGTTTCTTTTTTGAAAAATAAGCCTGAAGCTGCTAAGGGGCATCTTTGGTTTTGGGAGCATGGAGCATGCCAGCCCTGGGGGTTTACAAAGACTTTGTTTCCTCAAAGGTATCAGCCTCCTAGCAATTGCCAACCTCTCACAGCTCTTAGGGAGACAGTTCCAACATAAATACTTCCCAGATTGGTTTTGCAATTAAATTAAAAATCAAAAAAGCTACAACACAAGCAGTTACAGGCATTTCTTTGTTTTCTCAGTCACTTCAGACTGAGCTGTTCTGTCAAGAATGCAGGTGCATTCTTGCAGTCTGCACTGAGGAAGCTTTGAGGGAATACCAAGTGTTTGCTGGTCCTTAAGGAGGTAAGATGGCCCCAGGGGGGGATTTCTGTACCTGGGCCCCTTAGATAGCAAGGCTTAGCTTTGCTTTGTCCTAGAGACTGGTGTGAATAGAGCAATAGGAAGTAGTACCAATCCACTGTGCTCAGACCTGTCATTCATACCCCTGCAGCCTCCTAGCTCATGCATCAACAGCATTCCCCCTTCCAGCACCACCCACATGCTCAGAGTGATGCTGTTATCCTATAGTTTTTTGCTGTCCAGCTTGTCTTTGGACGCGTTTTTTCCCCCAAAGTTACCTGTGCAGGATATTCACAGTGTCAGCTCTACAATGGGAATGAATTGTAGCTGAGTAGCAATGGATAGTTTGAGATCTGAAGGTTTGTTTTAGCAGTTGCCCTGACTAGACAACTAATGAAAGACACAAACCTGAATTATGTGCTGTGCCCATTCCCTATAAAAGTGGGGCCATTTTGCTCAAGGGCTCAGGGATTGGAACACAGTAGCAGATGGCACATCCTGCTGTGTTTCTGATAGGAGAAACAGTGCTTTATTTGTTTGCCATGAATTTTCCTTTCTTTCTATCGGGGCTCTCAGTCCCAGCTCTTTTGTCTCAGTCCAGGCAGCTAGAAGGCTTCAGAGATGTTGAGATGACTTAGAGCAGTGTAAGGCTTACAGGCTGGTTCTCCCCATTGAACAACTACAGTATCTGACGCAGGCACAGGCTGCAGATGGAGCATTTCTGACCACGCATGGCTAGGGTCACCACCATCCGGAGGTCCACCTGCCTCTGTGCAGAACCTGGCAACTCTTCAGGGTGCTTTGAAATGCCTCACAAGGGATTGGAAAGCAGAGACTGACTGTAGTGGTCTGCAGGATGGTGAATGTGCTAGCATTCATGCAGACTAGCAGTGATACAGCTCCCTCTCTTCCAGAAAACAGCAGGTCAGCAGAGGGGTTCAGCATCATGCAAAATCCATTTTGGGGCTGTAGCCAAAAGACAAAGTCTCTGTGTTTTGATGCATGCTCAGCATGTTGGCAAAATGTCAGGGTCAGCATAGGCTCAGAATAGAGTACTGTAGTCCTGCTCCTGCCCAACATCCCTCTCTGCTGCATGGGTATATCCTCTATATTTGTAATATAGACCAAGAAATGGACTTAAAGACTCACTAGAAACTCTTCTTGCAGCCTTAGATTTTCTTTAATATTCACTTGTCCACTTTTTGATTGGATCTGTCCCTGCTTTGACTGTGAATTCCAGCAAGAGCCTGAGGTGGTGGCATTGCTCTAGGCATAAATACGGCATGAAGAGACAACAGTGTATTTTATTGTTCCATTAATACACACCTTGGGTGCCTTCAACCATTCAAGACATGTATTAATGGCCCAATAAAACACACCCTGAAGAGCCTTTACACTATTATATTACAGCATTCTATATTTAAATATTTCTAATACTTGGGAAAAAAAATTATTATATCCTTCCACTACAGGAAATAGTTCCTTGAGAGGGTAAAAGGAAACAGCATCTTGCATCTCTCTCCTCTTTCTCTAATAAATATTTTGCAGAATACGACATTTCAAAGTGCCTCACTAATCAAACTTCTGCCATTGCTTACATATAATCCTTCCTGTTTCATAGATGGAAAATTGGAACCACAGAAGATGTGACTTGCCAAGAGCCCATGGGAGCCTGGGGTGAAGCTGGGTGTCTGGGACACAGGGACCCAGCCTCCTTCCCCTGTGGTTCATGGTGGTCTCTTCCAGAGCTCACCTACTTGTCTCTGTCATCTCTGTCCGTAGAAAAAGGGCACATTCCCCCTCTTCCAAGGATGAGCACTCCATTGGCCTGAAGGACTCGCTCTTGGCCCACTCCTCTGATCCGGTTGAGATGAGGCGGCTCAACTACCAGACTCCAGGTAAGGAGCAGCTAAACCCCTTGTGTCCACCTTCTCCAGTTCCCCATGCCAGACGAGGAGCTGCAGTTCTACCACTACAGCAGCTCTGTACCTTCTCAGTCACAGTGGCACAGAGGGAGCTTAGACCAAGGATATCCCAGTTTTCCCTCTCTGGTTTCCAAATGCTTCTCTCTGGCCCTGTTACTGCAGGAACAAAAGGCTAGGGAACCTGGATAGTGACAGCCTATTGTGTGATGAGTATCAGACATTGTATGGAGCTCAGTGTGGTTGTCCTGAACCGGGAGGAGCCTCCTCGCAAAGTTGGGAGAACTCACCAGAGCTCACACCTCTGTTGCTCCCATGTGCCATGCTGGGATTCAGTGCTGAGCACTACTTATTCATTGCTGGCCATGGGGACTGAGTTGAGGAGGGGATCAGGAGTTTACAGAAAGCCTTTGTACTGCTGGGGGTGTCCCAGAAGTTTCATCGTGGCATCTTTGGTGTGCCGATTCCTGCTCTGCTGAGCTAAGGGAGAAAAGTTACCTGCAGCTTGCATTGCCCTCCAGACAGTACTGTGGGCCAGTGAAGGGATGCTGCTCATCACAGTGGTTGCAGCACAGAGGATGGTATTTCAGTAAAAGCTGTTGCTTTCTGCATGCAAGTGTTCGCTGCAGAGCATCTTGTCATGCCTGCGCTGGCCTGTGGTGCCTGGTGAGGTAGGTAGTTTGCCAGCCCACAGAGGCAACTGTACTTTGCACTGCAGAAGGGTCTCGTGCTGCTGCTTTGTGTCTCAATGTCTCTGATGGCACCAAAAGCACAGTACCTGTCATTGTAGTGATCAGAAACAGACTCACCCTGACTCATTCAGAGCCTTTCAGAGAGTCCAAGTCCTAGACGAGGTGGGGGAGTGCTTGGGCTTTTGTGATGGAGGGAGCAGTTCAGCTATAAATGAGGCACACACAGCTCTCTTCTAACTTGCAGCTCCTCCTGGTCTGTAACCTACTTTCCTTTTCCTCCTGCTGCTCATTCATCTAAGAGCTTTCATCTGACAGGAGAGTTTTAAAGGGACCATTTCCTGATGTAAACCTGCCATGTTTGGGAGGAAGGGTAAGAGGAGCCTTTCTTGTTGCCACTGACAATGATCTGGCTCAGACCTGGAGTGGGCCTCACCAGCACATCTCCCTCTGTGCCAAAGCAGCTGTCAGAGATCCGTAGTTAACACATCTCCCAGGCAGGACCAACAGCAGATCTCATGGGTAGAATGCAGTGACAGCCTGACAGTTAATTGGCCATAGCACAGACCAGCATGGTATTCCAGCATGGGAGGAAAATGCTGCTGGGAGCAAGGTAGGCCCCTGCAGTAGAGGAAGAACATCTGAACAGACAGATCACTGGGAGCAGCACCAGGGGAGGAGGTCACACACTGTCAGTAACAGCATGCAGCTTCTTGAGAAGGAGCAAGGTCTTGAGCAGGGCTGTTCCCGGACACGTGCGTGGGGACAGGCCTCTGTGATATGTCCCCACTGTGCAGGGACACAAGAGCCAGCTTTGCTGTATGCTCATGGTTTACATTGAACAGAGAAGCAAAACAGGTCAAGCTTCCACCTACTCCCATCTCCAGTGAGATTGGGAAGTTTGCAACAAGGGCATTGATTGCTAGAGCTGTAGGAAGGGTCAGGAGCTGCCTTCAAGAAAGGAGAGGAGTCCAGGAAATTCTGTTTTCCTGCCTAAGGATAAGACAAAGACTGGTTTATTTAGTAAGTTTGCAGGGCTCTCTGATGAGACAAAAAAGAACCCGAAGTGCCCAGTTCACTTGAGACAGCAGCAGTGCCCTGAGATGCTGCTAGCCAGTGCTTCGCCACAAAGTGACAGCACTGTCCTCCTCCCCCTGCATGACTTGTGAGGCTCTGTGGGGTGGAAGCGGTGTCATGCAGCTAGAAGTGACTGTTCCAGCTCCTGACGAGCTTGTTCTTATTAATGAGGAGGCATGAAAACCACGAAGCCCACTGGGCCCATGCTGTTGCCCGTGTCACCTGCCTGAGGTTGAGGTAGTGTGGATGCATTGACAAGAGGTGCTAGCCACTGGCCCTGCACGCTTCAGTAGTTGGTCTCCCTGCTGGAGTATGCTGAGCAGGGAAAACTTGTTTAATGCATAATTAATGGGGCTACTGTTATTAAATATTAAGGTTTCTCATTTTTGTGGTTTTTACTTCAGACAAGGGTTATTTCCCCTGCTGCTGGCCTCCCTGTACTAACATACCACTGTGCCAAGTTGCTGAGAGGATATGGGACTGGGCAGTGTCCCAGTACACCACAAAATGAGCCTGAGTTGCACTCCTCATGAGCTGCGAGCTGGAGGCTCAGGGACACTAAGTGGAGATTCCTGGGCCTGAGTACAGTCCCCCTGGCCACCAGGCAGGACACGTGTTCCCTATACCTGCCATCCACCTGCCCTTGCTGGCTCCCCTTGAGCATGGGGCTGTGGACAGTGCTATGAAGTAGCTCTTGGTGTCAGATGAAGACGTGTGTGCTCACTTCCCTGTGAGTACCTCCAGCTCCACGTGTTTGTCAGCATCAGAGGGTGGCTCTGACTGGAACCAAAAGCCTCGTGTGTAATGGCCAGCTGCACAGCAGCCCCAGGGCCAGGCAGTCAGTCCTGTGCAGGAGGGAGGCTCCTGGCACTGTGGCAGATGGTGCTTTCCTTTGCATCTTCATCTCTTGGTCTTTCCATTTCTGAACCTCTGCGATGATGACTAAAGGCTAATGGGATTTCTGTTCTTGCCCCATTTCTTTTCTTTGCAGGTGCCAGTGTCCCCAGTTGCCCGAATGTCTCAAGTTAGTTTTAACTCCTGTATTTATCTTTTGACACCTTTTGCTTTTTCTTTCCCTTTCTCTCTCGTCTCTGTAATTTTTGTTTCAATGTCATGAAGGTCACTCTCACTCACAGCAGACTGTGGAATGGCAGTGATTTCACTTTTTGACATGACATGCAGGGCCAAGCTCGAGTACTGTTTGCACGGCACTACAGCAGCTCACCACAGCGCAGTGCAGAGGGGAAGGCCCCGGGTGCTGGGCTGCTCCCAAGCAGCCCTTTGTCTGCTCCCAGGCCTCCTGCCCCCTCGCAGTGCCATGCCAGGCTCTGCTGTGGCACCAGGCCTGCAGCTGGCCCTGCATGGGGACAGATAAGCTCAACCATTCTGGATGGGGTGGCCAGCTCAAAACCCCTCACAGACAAATTGAAGGGTGCTCTGCAGCCCAGTGGTTGAACACACTCTCCTCCTCTCAGGTAACTTGCCTTCCCTAGGCTGGGTCACCTGTGCAATAGAGATGGACAGAACAGATGCCAAAGGATGCCAGTCTTCTCTGAACTGTCATGCAGTTGATCTGCTCGGCACTGTTGGCACCAGAGTCCCAGGCACAGAGGGACTGCTCTAGCAGTTTGGACGGAGTAGTGTCAGTCTGTGGGTGCAGCTGCCCTTTTATCTCCTCTTGTGAGCTTCAGGTTGACTCTCAACCAACCATAAAGGTGTGTCCTCCCTCCTGCTTGATGTACAAGGCATCTGTGAATGCGCACAGGAATGGGATAAATATGTAGGATAGATGCTTCCTTCAGGATCAAAGGCAAGGGCTTTGCAGTCTGCAGCCCTGCAGGCATTGTGAGACCTCTGAGCCTTGCTAGCCTAGTGGACATCTCACTGTTCTCTTGCTAGTCATTGGAAGAGCATGTAGAAGTCTTGGTAGTGTGTACAAATCCCTGTCTTGCCCCACACTGTCAGGGGCAGTTGTTTTAGATTCATCGTAACAGGATACCAACCACCTCTTTCTCACCATCTGCTCTTGCAGCATTGCTTTGTTGCAACACTCCTTTGGCCAGCAAAACTGAAGTTTGGTGAGACCCCCTTGTACTTCTCAGCAGAGATGAGTGTGTGCAGCTCTGCTGTGGTCCATGGCTCTGCTGTACTCATACATAACCACAGAGGGATAAGAATCATAGAATAGAATAGTTAGGGTTGGAAAGGACCTTAAGATCGTCCAGTTCCAGCCCCCCTGCCATGGGCAAGGACACCTCACACTAAACCATGTCACCCAAGGCTCTGTCCAACCTGGCCTTGAACACTGACAGGGATGGAGCATTC